>OY744522.1:88385128-88700128 GCA_963556195.1 Sepiola atlantica | reverse complement strand
TATATATATATATATATATATATGAGAGCTTGTTTTCTATGGAAATAAATATGGCTGCACCAAATAGTGTTTAATGTATGATGTAACTTTTCAGTAGGAATTTAATGATGTACATAAAAGTCTCAACGTTATATATTAAAAGGTCCTTGAGGAAGCCTGCCCCCCTCCTCACACCCTCACTGTAAATATATTTAATCAAATTGAAATCCCCATTAAATTACATACTTGGTACTCTCACTTCAGTTGTTATCAGTGGTTTCTCGCTGATAGCAGTTGATGGTTTTTCCTGGAATCTGAGCAACAATAAGTCGCAGCAATATTCCACTACATTATATTTCCTTAAAGTTTTAGATGGTGCTATCTTTCGTCGGCCTTGATTCCTCTCAAACCGTTTCCATGGTATCAACTAATTTCCATGCTACTGCATTGGAGAAGTTAGTGTCTTCTTTTTTTTTTTACATTATTATAATTACAAACTTCGTTACCAATATATTCCAAACACCTGCACCTTAACGCATGATATCTGATTATTATCGCTACAGACACAGTAACAGCAAGTCCCCTGAAAAAATCTGATTATTATTTTTTTTTACAATAACTATTATTATTATTATTATTATTGCTATTATCATCAATAATATATGATTGATTATTGTCATTAATTATCCTTCTTGACAGCAGATATTGTTCTTAGTCAAACTATTTGATTAAAATATTCCACCAAAGGTAATGAAATCTATTTTGAGGCGACTACAATTTGATTTGCCGCAGTGTCAAATTGGCCGTCAGTCTTTGCAGGACCGAAATTCTTTCAATGCTTGCAGATATTCCCTTTCGTCCCGTCAGTATGTTTACATTACTTAATTGAATTAAAGGCAGGAAGATATCAAAATTAGTATTATGAGTTTGGTCTATTTATTCAGTTGTCAGAAATATGCATATCTGCATATCACACGACACATGCATGCATGTATGCATGTGTGTGTGTACACTGCTTGCTGAATGTATTGACATTAAGCTTTGTGCAAAGGCTTACATGTCAATAATTTATACATTTTTAGACACCATCTAATATATAAAATTAAGTCAGATTTTCCAAGTTAGACTTAAATAGCAATACATCTGACAAATCGATATTTTATTCTGCCTAGCCAATGTTAAAAATTTGGATGACTTAATTGAGACCTTCAAAATAATTAGATTTCTAAATTTGAAACTTACTTTTTAATATTTATCTTCACACAGGAAGTTCATTGGCATGAAACTTTTTCAAAAATAAATCTACCATACAATTAGATTTTTTTTCTAATAGAGTTTTTATTTAAAACTTTTATTAGGTATATTGCCACTGAAATGTAAGGGGCTACTCTGATTAGGAGCCAGATTTATAAGGGCATCCTAAGTGAGGAATTGTGCAGTGAGATGTTTGTTCACATTACATTTAAATTTCTGCATGTTGGTACAGTCGGAGAGCAGGGAAAGAATTTCAAAGGCAAGCAGTCTGGGAATGAAGCTATTAGAGTAGAAAGTTTTTCAGCATCTGGGGACATCTACAGTGAAGGGGTGTGAGTTTGCTGCTTATCGGGTTTGTAGGGGGTATTTACGTTGAGGGGTACAAATGCAGTAAGTTCATCAGAGAATATTCTGTGGAAGTACTTGTAAAACGAGCACGGCCATGCAACATTGCGATGATGATACAGGTGTTGGAGCTTGGTAGACCATACGTGACCTATTAGGTTAGACACTCATTTTTGTACCTTCTCCAAAGGGAAGAAACTAGTGGTTGGTGCACAAGCCAAGATGTGCATGAACGAATGGTGGCCTTATAGAAATATAGAATACTGGCAAGTCTGAGAAGTTTTTTTAGCCCAGTAGAGAGAGCCCTCCTTTTTTGTAGCAGAAGTTGCCTAATCAGGTAAAAAATAACACGAGTCTAGAAAATAGTAAGAATAAACTGGATGAATTCAGAAATAATGGTAAAAGAATGAATTTACAAGCACGGTCACTTTTGGGGTCTATCTGATGAAATATTGAAGAGAATTTGATTTGTATATTTCTATTATATATATTGTGAAATTGTATTTAATTTATATACATATGTATGTATGTAAATCACCCGAATAAGTGTGAAGGAATAATAACCCATAAAATATTTCGCCAGAACATGGTCAGATATCCTGTGTAATGTGTAATAAGGTCTGTAGAATAAGCTCTGGGCTAAAAAGACACAGAAAGCAGTTCACACAAGGTGACCCTGTCATGGAAATTTTGATATTTGTCGACTACCTGTGCCATACATATCTGCAGCTGGTCTAAAAAGTTATCTACGGAGTCACAGATGAGGTAGAGATGACAGTGGAGAAAGGTGATGGGACAGCAATCATTTATGCATGTGTGTGTGTGTGTGTGTTTTTTAATTTATAAGTTTTTCTTATTAAAAGTTAAAACGAGAACATTGAATAAAATTAATTCAGTGATTCTCAAAGAGACATAATAAATACATGGGAAAATATCTTCAATTTAATTCTTAATTGCAACAAAATAACTCACACACAATTTAATTTTAGTCTGACTGGCTTGTTCAATTAGCCGAGGTCATCCAGGGGAAAAAATCTCAGACCCAATCATCCTAACACATTTCTAAGTAGCCGTTTTCGAACTCATATTTCAGAATTCTTTACTGCAGTGAAAAGAAAATTGGTGTAAATACTAAATATAAGGTTCAATTGTAGAATAGGGACCATTGGAAAATATCCCCTATTTAATTTGGTTATCGCATACATTTTAGATAAAATTGATTGTCGATCTAAACTTGTATTTTTAGTCTCGAAATAAAATTGCAATTTACTTTTTATATTCTTTAAATTCTAACTTAAGTAAAAGTTTTAATCACTGGCAGCAAACATGAGTGACGATTATTATTATAAAATTATCGACCAGTTATGTATTAATGGCATAATGGTTAGAATGTTTGCTAATGAGTCGGGAGGCCGATGTTCAATTCTTGGTCAAGTCATACCAAAGATGCAAAAAATTGTACTTGATGCCTCCTTTCAAAGAAATTCCCAGCCTGCTGCCGATATCGTGCGACATTTGTGATTTCGTACCTTAATGCGTTCAAATCGCAATTTCTCGCTTATTTCTGGTCCAATTTTAAAGATATATATATGGTTGGAAAGAAAATAAAAAAATCTTTCCGAATATGTAATTTGTGTGTGCTTTTATTCATTGAATTATTTTTTACAGCGAGTTAAAACGGTTTTTACTTAAAACAGCCTAAAATAAAAAATATGAGCTTTTTTTAGACTCAATTGAACACGTTCGTTTGCTTTTCAAAGTTAAAGCAGCCAATATTCACCAATATTCATCAATATTCTACAACTAATCAGAACACACCTTAAACTACAACTAGGTAGTTATTTTTTTTTCTTAGAGCATTTGAAGGCGAAATACGATAGAGTAAACTCAACCGACATTTCTTCAAAAATTATAAGGTACGCATCTTATTCGCAAATATTTTTAAATAGAAAATAGATTTAGAATTATTTTGATATATAATATGTGAAATTTGAATAATATTTAAATAGCCGGAAAGTTTGTTGAACTTTTAGTTTTGGAAAAAAACGGACTGCAAAATTACGCGTTATACTCGGCCGAGTGTAAACAAACACGCAGCCTTCGCGAGTGTATTTTTCATGACATTTTCATTTCCACGTTATACATAAATATTAAGAATGCGACATTTTAACGTCAGAAAAGTTTATGAAACTTTAGTTAAAAAAAAAACGGACTGCAAAATTATGAGTTCGTATATTATGCCGAATGTAAACATACTCGTGGTATATTATTATACAGGGTGGGCCAAAATAAGGGTCCTATCTTTAAATTTGAATAACTTGAATTTGAATAACTTCCACAAAATAAAAGTTAAACTCACCAAACTTTATGTGTGTGTAGACTGACCCTTCCGAGATTTTTTGAAATAAACAAAACAAATTTTAGCCGAAAAACGCTTCTTAAAACTTACAAAAACTAAAGTATTGTTTATAAGGGTCCTATCTTTAAATTTGAATAACTTGAATTTGAATAACTTCCACAAAATAAAAGTTAAACTCACCAAACTTTATGTGTGTGTAGACTGACCCTTCCGAGATTTTTTGAAATAAACAAAACAAATTTTAGCCCAAATACACTTCTTAAAACTTACAAAAACTAAAGTATTGTTTTTTACACTGTTTTGAGTTTTTTAAGCAAAAATAATGTTTTCTAAATGAGGGTACGTTCCTTAGGGCTAATACGGCTCCTGCCTACTTCGGAAGGGGTCCTTTACTTATTCTAAAAA
Source organism: Sepiola atlantica (assembly GCA_963556195.1). Lineage (NCBI taxonomy): Eukaryota > Metazoa > Mollusca > Cephalopoda > Sepiida > Sepiolidae > Sepiola > Sepiola atlantica. The sequence goes on along the minus strand of OY744522.1, from coordinate 88,695,786 downwards.
AAAAAATTAAAAAATCAATAAATAAAAAAGTTATGAATTTTTAAAAATAGGACCCTTATTTTTGCCCACCCTGTATTATTAGGATTTATTTTTGGCCAGACAGAGATGATGTGCACACAATTTATTATGAAAATTGGTTTGTTCTGGGAGATTATGGAAAATTCCATGCCATGAAAATGTTCAAGATTTTTATGAATAGTTTTCTGCTTTATATTTTTGAAAAATAAAATCTATACTAAAATGTGTAAGTTATTTGTACTTTGAATGAATTTTTATTTGTGTGAATGAGTCTCAAAACCAATTCATACGGCAACAAAATAATGTAATTTTATGATGTTTTTTTATCATTTTATGTATTTTTCCCTTGAAGATGAATAGTGAATATATATTGAAACTAATCCTAAGTCCTAATGGCAAGCCCCCAATTCTACAAAAAGCCCATTAAAACCACACAGTCTTAAACAAAAAAAGCAGACCCCCCCCCCATAAAGAAAGACGCACAGAATTTATTTCCCATGGAAAAAAAATTGATTAACTGTCCTAAAACGCTAGAATGGCGCAAAAATGTTGAATTATTTTACATTAAATTTATGGGAAACTAATCCCCACTCTAAATTCTAAATTGTTTTTTCTTTCTGCTTAGTTTTCAAGGTGTTCACACGTAATTGCCCCTGACCCTACCACTAACACTAAGTCCGAGTGGCAAGCCCCTCTTCCTTCCACAAAGACCCTCTTGAAACTACAAATAATCGCACCCCCCACCCAAAAGAAAACAAAGGAGAGACCCCCCCCCCCCCCAAGAAAAACGCACAGGATTCATCTCCTATAGAAAAAAAAATGATTAATGCCCTAAAACGCTATAATAGCTCTGAAAGATGGGATTATTCAACATTAAATTTATGTGAAACTAATCCTCACTCTAAATTCTAAAATAATTGTTTTTGTTTCTTTCTGCCAAGTTTTTCAGTGTTCACATGTAATTGCCTAAAAGAAAGGTTGAATCTCATATGTTTAAATAAAAATGTTGAATAATCTTGTGATAAAGTAATAAGTAAAAAAAACGCTAATATTCGTACCTTTATTCTCTAAATAATGGGTTACAACATAGAGATACATAAAATCTGAGTGCAGAATCTGAAAGAACATACAATTTTACATAATAATGCCAAGTTTTATCAAAATTACTCCAGGAATAAAGAAACTATGACAAAGTTACTGAATTTATTGTTATGAATTGGTCCGTGATTTCAAGTAATTTGTGCGTTAAAATGATGTCAACTTTTAACCCCAAATTTTAGACCTTTAAATTCTCATAACTTTTGAACCACTAGGGATATTTGCATAATTCAAACAGTTTTGAACTCTATTTACTGAGCTCTTAATAACTATTGCGATTAAATAACAATAATTTAAAATAAAAAAATCAACTGGGAATGCTAACACTCAACATTATAAGATAAGGATCAATCCTGTTAATAAAAAGAGAGCTTTCCGGGTTGCCGGCAACTTTACTTAATTACTTTTTATTTTTATGTCTTAACCATCTTCAGATTTGCTTTTAATTCATTGAATTCTGTAAATTTAACATATGAAGAAGGTTAAAACATGTAAGATACCGGTCAAAAAAATGTTTGCAATAATAATGGTTAATAATTACCTTGTGAAAATCCCCTTTCTTGATTAATACTGTGCATACAATTCAGTAAATGAGCATATTTTTTATGGTTAATAAATATACATTAAAATTCAATTAAAATTTGTTATTAATGATTATAAAAAATAGAATATAAATTTTTTATGATTGCTTCATTTATTTTGATTGTTTTCCGACTATTGTCCCACTACCATTTGTAGCATTTAATTTTCAAAAATGGATTTAAAAAAAAAATATTTAAAGCACATTTAATTATTTTCTAGATTAGTGGCTTTATATACTATTTATAATTGGTCTACGAACACAAATGAACTATAATACTCGAATTTGGCCTGTAAACTTTAATTCTAGACAGAAATTACTTTTTATCCCACAATTTAAAGGCTTCAAAATTACTTTTGAATTTCATACCGCCACAAAGAAATCAGTGGCACTACCCTAGGAAATTCGGATGTGATTTTCAAGCCTTTAAAATGTCAATTCGAATGTGATTTTGAAGTTTTTTAAATGTCAATTCGAATGTGATTTTCAAACCTTTAAAATGTATAATCGGATGTGATTTTCAAGCCTTTAAAATGTCAATTCGAATGTGATTTTGAAGTTTTTAAAATGTAAATTCAAATGTGATTTTCAAGCCTTTAAAATGTAAACTCGGATGTTGGATTAAATTATATTAGTCGAAAGTCGAGTAGTATGGTCATTTTGTGCATTTATCCTCGAGTGACTTTTGACCTTGATAAATGATGACTCATTAAAAAAAAGATAAACATTATAACTCGGGTGAGTCACTAATCTAGTAAAAGAATAGCATCTTTATTTTATATTAAGGGGAAGTTTTAAAAGTCGAAAGAATCGATTTTATTTAAGATTTTTTTAACTAATTGAAAGCTATTTTAAATCCGACCACTTTATGCAAATAACCGTTTAAGGACATTTGAATTCACGTAAAAAATATAAAAAATGATTAGTCAAAACGTCGTTCACTGTGGTCATTTTTTTGTTCTTGGAATCGAGTTTCATTGAATTTGAGCCCTAATTAAATTGGCCGGGGTCTTTTATTCTCGATTTCAACTTGGGGTACTTTCTAAAAATAAGAAGAAATATTTTTTTTTTTATTCGTAAAAATCTGCCAACTGTCATCAGGAATGAAATAAAGACACAGTAGATTTAATATTAACTATAAAATATTCTGTTCGAGTCTTTCTCCATCTTTTTTTCCTCCTTCTTTTTGACAATCGCTATTAATATCACTCAATGCATGATCGTACAATAAAAGTACGTCTTTTTCTTAAAACTGAAATGATTTAATCTAAAGTTGTTGCGTATCATTGTTCAAGGAGGCGAGGGGGTGTCTTTTTTTTTGTCTGAAAAGTATCTGGTTAAAATGCAACCAAGAGACACAAATAGATATTTTTTTTAAATAAGGAAAAAAAATGCATAAATTTTTGAACTTATTACAGTAGCTAAAAAAATACAGTTGAAATTTCTTTTTCTCCATTTTTTCTCTAGCTCTTTATTTTTATTCTTTTGCTTTGACAGATTAGCCTTTCTATTTCATTTGTTTTTTTTATTATTTTTGCTGTTGTCCCAGACAATAGTTAACTCAATTGGGAGTGAACAGAATCTATGAACTGCCAAGGGTTGTAAGTTAAAAAAAAAATTGTCAGGGTTGACTTGGGCAAATTGATGAAATTAACAGTGACATTTCGTTTGAAATGGTTTAAAATGATGGTGGTTTGTGGCAACAGGGCCCATCGAAGCATCTGCTGGTTACAAATCAATACACTATCATATTATAGAAACAGAGACTTATATATATATATATATATATATATATATATATATATATATATATATATATATATATAAACAAAAAAACAAGATTTCAGAAAATTTGCCACTCATTGATTCTGCCTTTTTTTTTTATCTATCAGTAATTTTTTCAAATCAATTTTCTTCTTTCATATCGACCTATCGCAATATAAACCTTACTTTGTGCTTTAACTTTAATTATGACTTGAAGAAGAAGAAGAAAACATTAAAAAACTTGACACTTTTGTTTATTCTAAAGTTTTACTTTAACTTTTATACCTTATTTGTTTTCATGCGTCTATGCATCTCTATAAAAGGCTCTGTCGGTCAGGTTTACGTCTGAAATAGAATTTTCATCAGTTTCTTTTTACTTGCCTCTACACGAGGTTAAAGTTAGACACAAGGTCGGGGTTTTGTTTGTTTTTTTTGGGGGGGGGGGGAGAATTCAGCTCACCAAAGAAAGGTACTCTGAACTGGAAACAAAATCTTTGGAATGGTCTTGTGCCTAATTTATTCCGAATGCAAATTTTTATATTTTGTGCTGACAAATAATTCAAAGTGTGATATCTGTTCTGTCCTCGGTCAGTGAAGTAGAAATCCTTCAAGACTGAGGTAATTAAAATTTTTGTCTCAATCCAAAGTGACCCTTTTTGGGGAGCTGGATTTTCCCCTACATTAACAACCGACCTTATGTCTAAATCTGCCCTCGTAGGGAGACAAGTAAATAGAACCACTCTCTCACGCAACAGGTAATAAAACCATCTCCCTTCAGAAAGGAATAGGTAATACCTGGGAGGATGGCTTCCCAAAACCGAAAAGATACTACACTTTAATTCTAGCTCTAAAACCGGAAAAATTATGACTTTTAATTTATCAGAATGCATAAAGCTATTTATTTATTTATTCTTTAGGCGCATCTTTTATTTTAATGAATAATAGTATTTTAACTTTTATACGGTTATAATCATGTTCACACACTGGGTTTCCATTAGATAATTGAAGTTAAGCGATCTTGAACTTGACCAGTACTAGATGAGTGACCATTTGGTAATACCAGGTGTGATATATGAAAAAATTATGACACCTTCACAAGGTCCTCCCTGCAAAATCTGTCACGACTTACGAGCCCTCCCATCTATCGGTAAAATGCCCACTTGTCTTCAATTAATTGTATACAAATAATCGTTAACAATAGGTATTGTGTTTTGGTATTAAATATAAAAAAGGGTTTCTATACAGTAAAACAAATCATTTTAACTTTTAGTGAAAAACTTATAAATGCATACAAATGCCTGAAATCTTGCAAAATATATAATAGGAATATTACAAATCAAATTATCTTAAATATTTCATCAGATAGATCCCCAAAATATTAGTTATAAGTTTTTCTGAACATCTGGTCTCTTTCACCATATGATATTAATAGTTTTATTATCTTTAAGATAATATTATGGGATTTGATATTTTTTTTTTTAACATAGTTCATCCCAAGCAAGGCAGGCCGCCACTGTAGACGTAAGGGGCTACTGAGAAAAAGGGTGAAAGTTTTTTTTTTTGGGGGGGGGGGTCATCCTAAATTGGGAGCTGTTTTAAATTTCTGCATGTCAGTACCATCAAACGAGGAGCGAGGAAATGGAGTTCCAGGGTCCAGCAGCACGAGGAAAGAAGCTTTTGGAGTAGAAAGCTCTTCGGCATCTGGGGACCTCCACAGTGAATGGATGGGATTTGGCAGATTGTCGGATTGGTCTAGTGAATTTACATTGTGGAGGCACCAGAGCAGCAAGTTCATCAAAGCACAATCCATTGAAGTACTTGTAAAACAAGCACAAGGAAGCAACATTGTGGCGATTTTATACTAATGAGTAATCACTTACCAAGGCGAAAGGCCACTCGAGGATAAGGATTAATGAGATTGTCAATCGGATAATGAACAATATTATAAGAGGAATCAAACTGTAGTGTTATGCCCTGTTCTTTTACTGATCCCAAAATGCGGACATTGTTCGGAGACATCTCCAATTCTCAACCAAATTCAATGCGATTTTTTTTGCAAATGACTCATTCAAGGCTACATTTTTTTTTTAAGAACATCGATATTTCGTTTGATGTGAAAAAATGTTACACTAACATATGTGTGATCATCTATGTGTAGAATAAGGCACCTCATTAGATTTGACTCACTATAACTTTTTGATTTCATTAAAAAAAAACAAGTAATATTCATACCAAAATATAGAAAACAGCACAAGGAATCTTTTGGTGTAAATATCCAAAGGATTTGGATGAATATAGTGGAGTTGTGCGGCTTTAAAGGAAATTTTAAAAGTTATGTTGAGTCAAACGTCATGGGGGCGTTACTAAGTATTTTTGTCAGTAACCTTATCACCCTAAAGGGTTACTTGATCCCTTGAGGTGATGACTTAGGGAAGTTTTACTGTAATTCTAATCTCATTTTATTTATGTATTAAAGTCAACAGCCAATGGTCAGAAAAAAGTGTTTATTTAGGCAAATTGATTTATTAAAAAAATAGCCATTTGCTCAGAAAAAGGTTTATCCATTTACCCCTTGGCGTTGCTAATTTTACTGCACATTTCATTGTTCAAATACAATTTCAGCTTCAATAATTTTACTTTTTCTGTACTTTTCCAGGTTTATTATTTATTTAAGAAGATTAATACACATGCATCTGCATTTACCAGTCTAGTATCTCTCTCTCTCTCTCTCTCTCTCTCTCTATATATATATATATATATATATATATATATATATATATATATATATATATATATATATATATATTGGTACAGAAAAATTAGTACAACATTCGTACCGTCGGTTTCAAGCACAGAAGGACTTAGCCATCCGGCTCTCTTCAGCTTCTGTTGTCATCTGTTTCGGAAATGTGAAGTCACGTGTCACTCTCGTTTGGACGCGTTATTTGCTTAGAGTGTTACGTATGTTTTTTTTAAATTTAGTGTAAGGAAGGTTTAATAAGGTTTGATAAAAAAGGGGGAGGGTGAAAAGTAACAGTTGAGATTTAAATCGGAGAAGATTTAAAAAGATATAAAAAATTTAAAAATATTTCTATATAAATCCCGTTAGCCAATATTGTGAGTATCATCTATTTGGCCGTTACTGTTTTGGGGTTTAATGATGTGTCTTCTAAAGGAATATATGTTATTATCTCCTCTTGTTATGAGACTATTTATTATATTGTAATTTGTACTTTGGCAAAACTGTTGAATTCTTGAATAGACAGATTTCCATATTTAAGTATATAAAATTTCAATTATGAATACTGATTAGCCTCTCTGTTGGTTATACCAATATCATGATACCTTTCCTAATTGTCTTTAATGAAAAGATATTCCGATATTTTTTGTCATGTGTTGGCTTGTTCTCCCCTCTGTCCGCCGGGCTCCTGTCCCCTCACCCCTGGGTCTGTCTTATCAGTATGGAGGCCAAAAGGAGAAATAAACTGCAACCTGACATATCAATTCCAAGTTTGTTCCTTGGAGTTGGAAAGGTTGCCAAAGATTGTGGAACCATTATCGTCAGACTTTGACAGCATTCGTTCCATATGAATATTCATATTGCTTGGCTGGTTCTCAGCACCTCCCCATTCCCCGATTCATTATGCCTCCCCCTCCTCCCCCAGATAGACCAGAATACAAGAATCCATGTTGATAGTGCAATGGTTAGTCAGTTGAGCTGATGCTAATAAAGTCTACAGTTTAAGTGTAGGGTAGGTCAAGCTTATTAAGGAAACATGTTAGAATGGTATGAATATTTGGTTAAATCTTGGGATGATTCTACTAGAAGAGTGAAGAACTTTTATTCCATATTTTGTTTCCGAAGTTTTTAAGTGAGGATTGATTATTTGGATCATTTGAATTATTCAAACCACTAAAAGTAAATTCATATTATTCAACATGGTACGGCCCTTTTGACTGGCTCGATTCTGTTGTTGGCATTGGTTTCCCAAATTCTTTCTAGAATCAGGTTCTTATTAGAGGGACCAAGTGAAAGTGATGCTATAGAACTGACTGGGTTCGAACTTGGCACACCCAGGTCGTTAGTCTACGTTGGTATCCACTTCACCACAGACACCTCCCATTCGGACTACTATTCTTATCTTGGTTGTTATATTCACAACGTCTTGGTCGATGTATCCTCTGTTCTTCTTCAAGTGCAATTTTTCGAACTTAGGAATCCTTATGTCAAACTCAGGAACCTGGACCGTAATGGATGAGAACAATCTACCCTGGGGATGAAATAAAGGGTTGAGTTCGAAATTCTATACAAATTCCAGAGTTCGCCTTAAAGATTCCCAAGTAAGGCTAGAAGGTTCCGAAGTTCGAAAAGATGCACCTGAAGAAGGTCGGAGGTTACATCGGCCGAAACATTGTAAATATAACAACCAAGATGAGAATAGTAGTCCGAATAATTCAAATTTTATTCTATAGTTTATCGATAAAAGATCACAATATCAGATGAAACATTAACTGTTTGGTTAAAGTGATGAATACTTATAACTCTGTTAATTATAAACCATGAACATCTTTGTTGACTACCCTCACAACTTATTGCAATGATTTCCTATCTGTGGAAACCGTTGCCACAAGATTGTTCCCTGAAGACTACAACACGGTCATCTTCAAATTCAATATCAATAACTAGTTTTCATAAACCGTCCTCATAGGTCATTAAATGTTATTCATTTCATTCATTGTTTTCAATCCTTTCATAATATTCTTCATCATTCAACTGACAATCTATCCATTTCATTAACACTTATCCTTGAGTGACTTTTAGCCTTGATAAATGATGAGTCATTAGTAAATAAAAAAAATGAAAATTATTTTTCACTGTTGCATTCTTTCCCCACTACGTTTCATCCGACATGTCTTCCATCCTTTATCAGGTGTATGGTTCAATAACGGTGATGCTTTTCCCATATTTAATGTTGTCGATTTATTGTGTATTTTATATGCTGATGTTTCCCCTGTGTCTAATCTCTGATGAGCTGGTTATTTTGAGGTTAATTTTTTAATTCATAAGCAGTCATGTATAACGTGATTAATAATCAACCACCTTGAATACAGGATCAACATTACCATGGACGAATTATAAATCTGAAGAAGAATGAAGGGCACATCAGGCGACATTATTCAAAAAATAAATATCAAACGGTGAAAACATCATCTTTCCTCTTTCACAATTTACTATTGCATGGGTGTCCTCACTGTCTTTCTCCACAATCTTCTGTCTTCTGTGATGCATGCGAATCAGGATGTTTGGTGTTTATAGCAAAGCCACCATAGTTCAAGTCATTGACAGCAATCTTAATTCACATTGCTTTCAGTCGACTTCTCTTCATATCAGTTGGCATAAGAGCTTCTTTTAACGCAATTCGTACTGGGATATCTTCATTCAGTCTCATGACATGCCCCACAGTGAGATTATGGGTGCCTCATGCCCTCGGCGTCTCCGGGGGTTCGGCCATTTACAGCATGCCACTTCTTGTATCAACTACAGGGAAGCAGTTCTGTGCTAATGAGTTCCACAAATGGAAAGTTCTTGGAAAGAAACTCTGTTTGTGGAAATTCCATCCTGGCACTAGGCACATAGAAGAAGAAAATAACGTTTTTTTTCTGTTGTGCTAGAAGACGAGTTCTTGCTGTGAATGTCTTGTAAGAAGGAACCAGAGATTGGAGTTCCTCCCATGGAAATAATGATAGTGTAGAGAAAGGCTGGAAATCTGCCATGTGTTAGACTGAGCTAGTATTAAGGAAAGATGAAGAAAGATGGCTTATTTGGACCATCCGTTACTATAAAAGATGGCTTATTTGGACCATCCGTTACTATAAAAGATGGCTTATTTGGACCATCCCTTACTATAAAAGATGGCTTATTTGGACCATCCCTTACTATAAAAGATGGCTTATTTGGACCATCCCTTACTATAAAAGATGGCTTATTTGGACCATCCGTTACTATAAAAGATGGCTTATTTGGACCATCCGTTACTATAAAAGATGGCTTATTTGGACCATCCCTTACTATAAAAGTCTGATTTTCATGGAATAAAAAAAGATTCTTGTAGAGACGAAGAAATAGCTGAAAGATTTTTTTTAAATTTTCTGAAAAGGCAAATATTTCATTTTAAAAACAAAATTCTCGCACGTAATCTATTCATTTTGTTTGTTTCGCTTTTCCCTTTTTTTGACCGATTCTGTTTACTTGTGAATAATTGGATCTATGATTTACTTGTTCGTCTGTCGTTTTTTACAAACAGAAATTTCCTTCTGTGACATGTAACCCTATAGCATTTGTAATTCTTTTATTTATGGGATTTGGTTGCATTGGAGCAGATTGATCGAAACTTTCTATACGTTTCCGAATTCGGTATAGACAGATGCACATGATTCACATATACACAACGTCAAATTAGAATATAATTAATAGAAATAGATGATAGAAGTACAGATTTATGTCAGAATTTCGTCAGCTACAAAATTCCCTTTTGTATGACAGGGATTTCGATTTATAGAGAATATATGTGTACACAAATGCATATGCATCTTATATATATATATATATATATATATATATATATATATATATATATATATACACATCTTATATATATATATATGGTGCTTGTTTACCGTAGGGCCGAAAAAAATATCTTTAATTTTAGGAGAATCAATTGGGGGGTGATAACTCTAGTTGAATGGATTTTACTATCGTAATTATTCTAAAATAAAGTTTAAACAATGTATACGTAAAAATGAAAAATAAAATGATTTATTAAAATAAATTAAATATCACAGAAGAAAAAAGAAAAAATTAAAAATATGTAAATGGAAGGAAAAAAACCCATTAAACAAAGGAAATAGAGTTTTTGAAATAAATGACAGTTTTACACTGGGTAAAATTCAGCAATTTGTTTGAAAATAGTTCCCAGTGCAGTGTCCTTTCGGAATTTTTGTTTTCACATGAATTCAGCTGGGTACGATTCCACCATTTGCGTGTGGATGCCACATTCAACTTTGTTCCTCTTCTTCGCCGCATTCCACATTCGTTCAACTTGAAACTATATTAAAGATAATTTTTTTTTCGGCCCTACGGTAAACAAGCACCATATATATATATATATATATATATATATATATATATATATATATATATGTGTGTGTGTGTGTGTGTGTGTGTGTTTGGGTGTGTGTGCATAATGTTGTATTTTATTATAAGGGAAATGGTCAGAGTGCTCATTTATGTGTATAAGAGTATATATTTTTAATTAAAAAAGCGCTATATGCTAGCTTGATCGTTCATTGATACCTTCGATTTCACAGAAACACTGGAAACTTAGCCTGCAGGGCTAAAGATACCAAATGTATCCATTATCAAAATATACTAATATTCATTTCACCCTTACTACATTCCTGTTATCTGTCTGTTAGCCTAGTATCTATCTATCTGCAAGCCCCTTGTTTACAGTGAGAGGGGCAGCCATCTTGAATTCTTCAACCGCCTGACGGTCCCACTTTTGTATCCATTTTTTTCTCCCGAAATGATTAAAAGATATTACACCATCCCTGATATTTTTATTAATATTTAGCAGTAAGTCTCATATTTACTGATTTGATATGTGAAAGATCTTTTGAAAAATAAATAGATTTTCTGAAGATTCATAATCCAAATACTGTCTTCGATCGTTTATTCTTGTCCATACTTTCTTTTAACATTCCGGTTTTTCTGCAGTGCTATCAGCCTTCATATATATCCACATACATACTAATATAAGTTAATATTTGAAAATGATTGCATTAATGTACATCATGAATAAATATTTCAAGTTATTAAGAACTTGAAGCATAACATCTTATACCGAAATGACTGGATTCACTATTAAATAAACTGAAAAAGAGTTGATATGACATGAAACAAAACAATGTAACCTTACACAAGAGGTAAAAACATATTTTCAGTGAAGGTTTTCATTCTCCTTTGATGGCCCCATCTGTATGAAAAAAAAAAGATAACCATGACGCCCTTATGAGACTTTACGTAGGTGAGTGTGTGTATTGACATTCACCCAACATGGGTTAAACCATCTCGACACGTTATGAGTTAACTTTCATCAGAAGGTGGGGGACGTCCAAAGATGGTCTTCACTTCAGCATATTCTAAAGCTTCATTGTCTGCAACTGCTTATTGATCTCATAGGTAAGAAGATTTCACAGTTGCCAGGTTTATCAATTGGGGCTCCTCTGATCGCACAAAGAGAGGCTTGAATAACATATTGGAAGGCACACCACTGATTAGTAAGTGGATTGCTGCAGGGTACGCATAAACACAGAGGTCACTGCGACAGATTCCGAGCAGACACAATTCTGGATTTGTAAGCATTGTCTCTGGCTTCCATCCTTCTTATCCATTTGGTGTTGACCTATGCCGCAACATGTAGACATGGAAGGGAGTTTGTGTGGGAGAAGAAAAAGGTTTGCATGCGCCATACCAGGCAATTCTGTATGTCACTGGGAACTCGTCTCCGATGGTCCAGTACCAACAATCCCACACCTTTAGTGCCATAAAGAATCTGCATAGGTAAGGGATTGTTCATACTGTATTTCACATTTCTATGTCCCTGTTTACTTGGCTCCCTACGGGGAAAAGTTAGGCACAAGGTCAGTTTTTATGTGGGAATATCTCCCCAAAAAGTTACTCTGGACGGACAAAAACAAAAATTGTCCCAGCCAAGAAGAGTTTCTCTTCCTCCGACAGAGCAGATATTACACTTTGATCCCATCCCGAAGATGTCTCATAGCGTAAAAATAGATATTATTATTTTAATATTCTTTTACTTCCCGTTTACTTGCGATTAATAGGAGCCAATACTCAGAATGAGGGAAATGTTGACAATAACAACAAACAAATAAAACCTCACTCCGAAAAAAAAAAACGAAGGTTTTCAGTTTCCTTTTTACTTTTTCTGTTTATTATGTCGATGAGTTTTATGAGTTGATAAGAGGCAAAATGGGAAACTGTCATAATTTGTTTTGTTTCATTTTATATGTAATTTTAAAAAACAACCTTTTGCTCTCCACTTATCAAGGCAAAAGAAGGTAAGTGTTAAATATATAGACATTGTGTCTCTGCAACTGGCTATGCCCATCTGCCCCACTTAACCGTGTCCTAAGTTTTGTCTGTAACCTTGAAAGTCGATTCGTTAAGCTGCTGATGTCGTTATTGAGAAATCTGACTTCTGCACAGAGCCCACGAATATCGTGCCTCATGAGTCCTCCTCGTTGGCCATAGCTACAAGATTGCAGGTTCACCCCAACACCGAAATCAGCAAGGCTCAGCGATTGCAGTCAAGGAAGATTTGGTCCAGCAAACACAAATGAATGACCATTGCACATGCACAGAAACAACGATTCTAAGCCTGAAACGTCTTTGCTTGCAAAGGCAAAGCGACAATAGGATGATAACTTCTGATGATAAATCCTGAATTTTCACTAGAGCTCTGTTAGCCGGGTAGCTCTTGCGCCACTTTGTTGCTACTGCCTTCACTACAGCAGGGAAGGGTTGGACTTTAGGGGGGTTAAGCTGCTCGTTTTTGTTTTCTTAAGTTACTAACGAGTACGACTGAATTAAGAAAATGCCTTCATCAATCATTTCGAAAACATAGTAAATAAAGAAAAACTTTTTCACCATAAGAAAAACAATTATGTCTAAGTTTTGATGAAGAAAACAAAAACAAAAAAACTTTGCTCTCTTGTGGAGGCAAATAAATAGGGACTCATTGAAATAAACTTTTTTTTTATATACATAACAACTATAAAATATGGCAATAAACCCTAATACTTACTGATTATTAAAGAAAATATTAAAAAAATAAATGAATAAATTAAAACAAACAGATTAAGTAATTAAAAAAAGATATTTGAGGACTTAAAAAAATTTACAGACAGTGTTTTCATAAAATAATTAATTACTTATTAATGAAATACATTTTTCAGTGAAACTAAACATTGCAGTTATGAAGCATCGGATTTACTTAAGTATTTTTATTATATATATTTTTTAATGTTTTTTTCATTCAACTTTTGGTACTTCTAAAGAATTCGTATCGAAAGGGTTTCAGTACTGACCCAGTCAGTCCCGAGTATCGACAGAGAATCCCAAGTACATTCTGGAAATGGCCGAAGCAGTTTAAGATTTGAAACCTGTGAAAAGAAAGACGACACTAAGCATGTGAAGGGTTAGGGTTAAAAAAGTTTTAGCCCTAAAAAATATAATGTCAAAAAAACTTTCTAAAAGAAAAGGAAAAATAGAAGGTGGTTTCAAATCGTAAACCACTTCGGCCATTTCTGGGACTGAAATTGGGATTTTTTCGGGACTGACTGGATAACTACTGAAATCCTCTGAACACCCATTCCATACAAGCACTCAACTTTCTGACTGGTCGATTCTTTATTAGCGTTATGGCCTTGTTTAAAGATATGAACCTTATTTTTCTAATGCTTAAACGTGTGTTACTTCTACGACTCTACCGTTAGAGAAAAATCTTCCTTGAAGTTTTTATATGAAAAAGACAAAACAACTACTTAAAGAAAATTAAAAAAAAAAACAAGGTCAGCTATTCATTTTATTTTTGTTTTTAAGCAAAAGTTGAAGAAAAAAACTTGAAGAATCAAAATTGAGTATTAAAAACAAAGAATAACCAATTTTGATATTTGGTATTCATGGTTGGCGCCATGTCTAATCCCAAACTCTCAAAATATGATAGAATATCTGAGACATCATAAAGAAAGTGAAGAAACCAATATTTCTCAAATTTAGAAGGAAGGAACTTTTGTATGCCCAATTCGGTCTCTGTCAAGAAAAAGAGGAAAAAATAAGATAAATCACCATTTTGTTTTTTTTAACTACATTTCATTATTATAATTTTTTCTTTGCAGTTATTTCTTCTCAGATGGACATTTTTAAATATATGTTTTAAATTAGTTTTCTCTTGCCTCCTATTTTTAAAGACCTTTTTACTCTCCATCTTATATATATATATATATATATATATATATATATATATATATATATATATATTTCCTTTTTAACCGATTTAATAAGAATATTTGCATGTTATTTTTTTCTTTGTTTTGCAACTATTTCAAACCATATTTTGAGAAAATAAAATAAAAGGATAATGGATTTCTTTGGAAAAAAATTTGTTTTTCAGTTTTGTTTCTTTAAAACGTATTTTATTTCATATAACTCTTTTTTTTCTTTTATACTGATGTTTAGAGGAAGTAATTATTTCTTCTGGGCTTCTTTTTCTTATTCAGAAATAATATTAATCAAGTTAAAATAACTAAAATTAAAAAAAAGTATTAAAACGAAAAATAAAAATAGTAACTTTAAGAATGACCAATTCTGTCGGGATATTTCTATCAGAGCCAATACTATTTTCCCCCATCCCTGTCACTCCAACCGGATGTGGCCCAAGCCTTCTGGTCTGCCCCGCCCGGAAGGGATGACTTCAGCAGCGTTCTGAGGTCTTTTAAAATTTTATTTTTTGTTCCCTACTGAAAATTTTGTTGGCAAAAAACTATATATAGATGCTTTTAACAGTAACAGCATATTTTTAAAGCTACTGCAAATGTCTATTAATCTGGCCCAAACTTAAATTCTGTCCAACTTCCCTTTTTTTTGAAAATTGCTGTGATGTTAAATTTCAAAAATTGTATTGCTTATGAAATCTATATTTTCTTGAATTTTATAGCTGGTAATGCCTATAATATATATATATATATATATATATATATATATATATATACACACACACATATATAATTTGATAACTGGTATTTCTTATAGAAAATATATATTTTTAACATTTGATAACTGTTATTTCTTATATTGACAACTTGTCTTCATTGTAAAATACGGCATAATCACGTTAATGCACCAGTTCTCATTAGATCACCGAAATTAAGCAACGTTTAGGCTGGCCAGTACCAATGGGTGATCATTTGGGAATACCAGGCACTCAATATGGGAGGACGAAAAACCTCTCTCCCCCCCCCCCTCCTAAATAGAGCTCTAGAGGTGCCTTTAGTAAATACTTTAGTATAATCTGCTAATCCACACGTGTTGACACAAACCCTCTCCCCTCAGGGGATGGGGGGGGGAGTTCTGTTCTCAATTATGTGGCGAGTATGCAATTTGTTCGTTTTTTTATACCTTATGAAAATATATTCTTTGAATTTAATAACTTGCATTCCTTATGAAATATATATTTAATTTTAAATTTGATAAATTGTATTATTCGTTATGAAATGTATATATTTCTTTAATTTGGTAACTCGCATTCATTATAAAATATATAATATTTTAAATAACTACGAAACATTTCATTAAAATTGGATGATTCTCTTATTTTTTTGTTATTAAATATTTGATTCACAAATTCCCCCATATCATAGAATAAGAGGGGACCGATAAACCCCGAGCACCAGCACTGATTTCTACCCTTCGTATCTATAGAATGAATGTCTGATTTTATGGTTCTTAAACTTTACAAGAATGCAAAGTGGTTATCACTTTAATGTCATAAATTTTTGAAAGTTTCTTTACAAAAAAAAAAAATATTTGAATTGTAGCAACTGATTGCAAGATAATTTTGATGCAACATTTTCGCCAAGTTTTATTTCCACGCATTCACATAATTTACAATTTTATTTCCTATTGTTTCACCAGCAAAATGTTTGATTTTGTTTTCCTTTTCTTCAATGAAAGTGAACTGAAGTCTGACTCACAAACTTTTCCTGTCTCTTTCTCTTTCAGTGAAGGTCCTTGAACGTTATCTGATGATGAGGCCCTAATTTGGGAGCTTTGGGGAACGTGTTGCCTTAGTTTCCATTACTCCCAGGTCCCTTTTTGACCGGACTAGTAGTATCTGTCAGGGTCCCATCTATGGGTCGAATAGAATCGATCGTTTATAAACTATTTATTTAAAAAATATATGTTCCAAAGTAAATAAATTTATAAATACTTGGAAGATATTAAGAAATTGAGGTATAAAAAATTTACCAAAATGACTTAATTAAATTCAATAAAACAGGATTGATATGCTGTAAAAAAAACAAAAAAAACACTTTTACTGGAATAACTGCTCTCTTGTGAATAGATTTATATACTTAGTAGCAGGGAGACCCTACGTTGAATGAGGAACCCTATGTCTTTTTGCACCCAGCTCATAATACCATATTACCGTTTTCATTCTTATTTTTTAGATTTTATATATTCAACTTTTCGGGTGGGGCCCGAAGAATGAACAGTTTGGTTTCTGAAGAGCAACGTGTAATTGCGTGTAATTGTAGCATATTGCACGTTGCAAAACAATTGTGAGACTATCATCAATTTTGCCGTTGCAAAAATAAATGATATGAGTAAAGACTGAATTTTTCTCATTGGAATTTTAAATAATCATATATATATATATATATATATATATATATATATATATATATATATATATATATCACATTCACCAAAACAAAATCCCCCCCCCCCCTAAAATGATGCAATAAATCTGATTGGATTTGAACTCGGCATAACCGATTTCAAAGTCCACAATGATATTAACTGGGCCAATTATACCACCCCTTTTCTTGTTGTTGTTTTAATGCAACAATCTCTAAAAACATGGCAGATATTTTGGTTTATATTTTCTCCACATTTTGCTGAGATCGTTCTTTATCTGTCAATTAAATATAGCATGTGTTGTCATTGTTGTTTTCTTTTTCGACCCCTCCCCCCCCCTCTCTCTCTCTCTCTCTCTCTCTCTCTCTCTCTCTCTCTCTTTCTCTATCCCCATTAATTATTTCCATTCTTTTGACGCTTGCTTTCCTTCTTCCTTTCTGCGCCTTTTATACTTCATCATTTCTCTCTCTCTCTCTCTCTCTCTCTCTCTCTCTCACTCTCTTCTTCCTTCGATTTTGTTTGCACTTTCTTTCCTTGACTATGTTATGTCTCTTTTACTTTTTATTCGTTCTCTCTCTCTCTCTCTCTCTCTATTATTTTTTCCCCTTTTCGTTTTTCTACTTTCTTTCCTCTACCGCCCCCTCTCTCTCTCTCTTTATTCACCCTCTTTATTCTTTCTCATTATTCTCTCTCTCTCATCTCAGCCATTCTTATATTCTATAGTCCTCTTCCCGAACAGATGCCAATTGCTGCCTTCAAATCCAAGTTCCGTTTAGCATTGCTCAACCTCTGAGTCATAGTTTTCAGCTGACGATTTTAATTAACTGGAACCCTCTTCAAATTTCTGATCTAACTGATGCTTCGACTCCTGACCCCATAATAACTACACTGGGGGAAAAAAGGGTCAAGCAGTTTCAGTGTTGCTTTATGTGGTTGAAAAGAAAATGTAATGAAATGCACTGCCCAGCACAGGGATTGAAATCACAACCTTCAGATTATTACTAATGTTTGTTTTTTTTGTTTTTTTAAATATCTCTCACCCATGGTAATTAAAATAGTTTAGAGAGTGAAGAGAGTAAAAGCTAAAGCAATTTCTCTTCTGTAGTAGAGTATTTGTCTGTGACCTGGAGAACCCTTAGCCCAGGGGCGGGCAACCTTTTCAGAGTGAGGGCCAGATAAGACTTTTGGAAGGAGATCGCGGGCCGAAGTGAAAAACGAAATCTCAGAATTACTATATTTTGTCTACATGAATAAATTGTACAAAAATTGCATTGAACACTCTACAAATCTGATATTTTTTCTCAAGAGACTTCTGTATGTGATGTTATAAAAGGCGCCGATGAAGAGCCATTTTGAAATCATAAAAATAATGACGGGGGGGGGGGGAGTAGCAAGTTGATCCAGCATTCGTTTTGACACATCTCACATAAGTTCTATGTTTCATGCCCTTTCCTTGTCTCTCGTTTCCTATTTGCCTCTCTCTTTCTCTTTTTCTATTTTTATCTCAGGCCAAGGATTTGAAATTAATAGTTAAAGAAAAATGAAATGCATCATCGCTCGCTGATATTCATACATTTTCATCCCACTGTAAATCTTAATTGAAACCCACTTTTACATCTATGTCACAAAATGATATGAGTTTTACTGGGAGGTCTGCGGGCCGGATTGCAATAATAAAGCCTAGCAGGGTGGCGGGCCGGACGCTAAGCCTTTGCGGGCCGGATGTGGCCCGCGGTCAGAGGTTGCCCACCCCTGCCTTAGCCGAATGTTGAACAGGAGTTTTATAAGACGCTGTTTGGTGTAGCAAACAATATATTAAGCTGTGCTGAAATTACACTTTTCCTAGCGTTTTGTATAAGAACAAGAAACTATAAGGTTTTTTTTTTTGGCAATGGCAGCCAATTAAGTTTTTTATGGCTAATAAACTAGTTTACAATAGAAAACAACTAGCAGGCAAAAAGAGAAAAATATTATGGTTAACTTGTTTCTTTTATCTGAATATTTATGTTTCATAGTCAGGTTATCTAATATACAAACAGCATTTCTAGTATGTTTGTTATTTTAGTAGAATCTAAAAAAAACATCAATTTATTTTTCTTGAAAATATTTATATTGGTTTGTTTGTTTAGACATAATGTTACAAATTTACCAGTTTTCAATTTTCACTTTTTTTTTCTAAATCATAAAGTGTTTGAAGGTTTAACATTTTAAAATAACAGTGAAAAGCACAACATCTATTTCTCTCCCCCCCCCTCTCTCTCTCTCTCTCTCTCTCTCTCTCTCTTTAGCTTTTTAATATTTCCGATAAATTATTTTTGTTTGATACTCATCAGAGAACAAAACTGTATAAGAATATTTATCCTTCACCTATTTACCTGTCTCTCAACGAGAGGTGGTTGTGACACTTAATGTGGGTGGTGATCTGATCTGTAACAACATTCACCCAGGGTGGGTTGAGTCGGTCTCAAGTGAATTTGCAGCATCTAATTCATTGGAGTGTCGTGGGATGATACAGATACAAGAGTCCACAAAAATAGTTCCCGTCTATATTCATAAGCCATTACTAAGTAGAATACAAAATTCGTCACATAATCAATATTTTGTACTCCAAAAGTTCAACATCAACAAATATTATTGTGTACATGTTTCATTTTTTTTTTTACTAATCTCCCCATTAGCACAAAATAAAAAAATCTTTATCAATTTGTTACAAGTCAAGTTTACGATGGAATTGTAAAATGATCACAAACACATAAAACAAAATATCCAAAAAAATCCAGAAAGCTTATTTTCTTTTTTTATACATTCTTTTTTATGGCAAGATATAATAATTGGATTCAAGAGTCCAATGTATACATTTTTTCAAAAAAAGATGGATTCACTTTTCAAAGCACGCATATAGTTCCAGTTTATACAAAGTTCTATAAAATATTATATTTTAATGCTTAATTTCTTCTGAAAAAATAGTATATATATATATATATATATATATATATATATATATATATATATATATATATATATATATATATATATATAATGTACTAGCTGTTCTGATCCGGCGTTGTCCGGGAGTATTTATACTTTCATTTTTGCAGTCCTGAAATACATTATTTCAATGCATCAACGTCGGCCTTCATTGCTGAATTCGGGTATGTTCGCATCATATCAGCTTCAGCAGCTACCTCGACTGTAGACCATTCAGTCCAAATCGCCACATTGATAACTTTGTACTATGCATTTTTCCAATTTATGCCATCATTTAAAACGGACGTTAAACCAATGATGATCATGACAACAACTTTTACATTGTAACAAAATCATACTTTGTCAGATAATTATAATATTATTTTACATTTTTCTCTGGTGTATTTAATGTTTTTCCCTTGATTAATAACATTTATCAATATTTAAAAAATGTTTACTATTAATTTAATGAAGCTTATCAATTATTTAATATTAATTTAACGTTTCTCTTCTCTGACGAATGTCAGCCGAAGGGAATTTCTAACAAGATCATTTTAAAAAACTAAAAATGTATAAACGTTGCAAATTTTTAATGTTATTTTTAAACTATAAAGTCTTAAAATGTTTGTTTCTGCAAATTTAATAAGTAAATCATTCATCATTAATACAAAATTAAATTCTACACCTCAATTTTCATCAGTTTTTATTTTTTTTCTACAATTCACTTAAAACTTGAAATTATTGTTTTGATAAGCCTCAGATTACTTTTATATACAGTGCAGGCAAAATAGTTTTTAGTTAATTTTTTAAATACTATATAATTTCAAATACCCAAATGTAAAGATTGAAGCAATGAACTGGGATATTTATTAGACACTAGCTAGAAAGCAACGCAAACGGGCGACTTTTAGTCTAGCTCCTAAAGAAGGTTTTGGAGCATTTATTCAAGCATTTTCATTAGTATTCTTAATTTATTATATCTGGCATCTCAAGGACTCTTTATGCCAAATTTGGTACAATTTTGACCAATAGTTTTGAAGCCTATAAGTGTTCATAATTACTATTATTCGTTGTAATAGCTATTTGTATTATTTGGATTACTGTTCTCATCTTGGCTGTTATTTTCACAACGCTTCAGCCGATGTAATCTCCAACCTTCTTCAGATGCTTCTTTTCGAACTTGAGAATATTTATGTCAAATTCGGAAACCTATATGGAATTTCGAACTGAACCCTTTATTTAATCCATGAGGGTAGATTGTTCTCGTTCTGTCAACCATGAGAGTAGGTTGTTCTCGTTCTGTCAGCAATGAGTAATCCAAAAAAATCTAAACCATCAACTCTGATCTAAAAAATTCTGAAACCTAATAGTTATTGTTATTCCTAACATGGTGTTACAGACAAAATGATAACGTTTAATTATTTCCTTACATTTTATAAGGATCTTGTATCCAACATTAACTCATTGTAAAATGGGGCCTTATTTACGGCAGTGAAGACTCCCAAACTTAATTCATTGTCAAATGAGCATTTTTTTCTCTTCTAAAATATGGAATAAAAGGAACTTGAGTAATATCATGAAAATGTACTAAAACCCCATACTTGTCTTTATTATCTGTAAGTTAGGACTCATTTTACAATAAATCAACGTTGGAGACAAGACTCCTCTCTAAAACTGACGAATACTATTTTTTAAATATATTTTTCGATAATTGTGAATTTTAGTGCCTAGTCGATAGTAAACTGAAGAAATATGTTGGAAAAATTTGCAAGCAAAAGTTTTAGAGAGTGGGTGATTCACCCGAAATTCTAGCCTATTTACATATGAATATGCAAATTAGAATTTAAACTAGAGAGTATTGAGCTGTCTTTCTTTTTGGCAGATCTGGCCTTTCCAAATAATAATAAATAATATTCTGTGATTCTCTTAAATTTCTGTGATTCTAACTTTTTATTTTTCTCTTCTAAGAATTTTAATTATTTCCAGAACGAAATTTATTGTTTCTTTCATTTGTTGACATAAAACAAAAACGCATAAACTTTTGATTTTTATGAGAACATGATAAAAAAGCAATGGAAAGAAAACCCCCCAAAAATGATTGTGTATCAATGACTAAATCTGGATTTAAATGTGGAATTTTCTGTAAATATGAAAAGACAAAAGAAAATGTTTAATGTCATATTTATTTAATTCAACAAATTTGAATCTGTACTTGTTAAGAGTTTTCTGAAAAGGAGAAAAGTGATTTATTTAAAAAATGTCTATACCCTTGTACGGCCGCCATCACCTGTTACTCCTTGGTGAGAATCAGTCACAAGAAAAAAGAGCAGGAAAAAATTTTCTAGAGACAATTTTTAAAATTTTTGTACCAATCCAAAAAGGCCCTGTTTTGGGAGCTTGATTTCACCCCCATTAAAACCCGACCTTATGTTTAAATTTGCTGTCGTAGGGTGGGGCAATTAAATAGGAACAGATGTTATTTAAGTAATTCATATCTGACATCGTTAAAGTTTTAAATTTGTGTCTGATGTTGCAAAAGTTTTTTCTTTTTTTTGTTTTGCTTTTAGTTTTAAATCTAATATTTTAGCGAGTTAATATTCGTTTTAGAATGGTGACAGACATTGTGACTCATCTGTCAGAGTGCAACTGTTTCAATCAAACAAATCCGGATGGAAAAATCCAGTGTGAACTCCCACATTAGTGAGATAGATGGAGAAGAGAAAAAAAAATTATTCTAAAAACGTTTATTTTTTTATTATATAAAATATGTTTAATATATCTAATGCAGGTAATATACAAAATATTAAGAGAAATATATCTCCTCCACAAAATATATCCATGCCCACGGCTGGCAAAGCTATTAGTAATAAGTTAACAATGAACCAAAAAAGACAACTAAAACACAGATGAAAGGAAAATATTGAAACCATGTAATTTACACGGATCCAGCGAGTTACTATTATTTTGACTAATTCAAATTAGTTTTCTCATTTCAGGTGTGATTTCTTTTTATACAGAGTAACCCCCACCTCCTAAAATTCACAATCCTTTCTGCAATCCAACCATATTTGGTACCAATAAATTTCCGTCTAGGTCTGACTTGTCCACCAGGTTTCAGTCATGAATATCCAACAGTCTTTGTTTTATCACTGTTCAATAAACACACCTGGATATGATGTGCAACATTGAGAATAATTCTGATACACATACACTTCTCATGACACTGCTCTGATGGCCTCCTTCAGTTCAGGAATAGTCTGAGGAATTTTGATAGACATTGCTTTTAAGATAACCCACAGATAATAATCGGGGAAGGGGGAGGGGTAAAGGTGTCCGGTAAGTTTGAAACCCATTCAGAATCACACATCTTACTGATCAGGCGATTATCAAAGTGACCCTGAATATAACTGGATAAAACCGTTTATTTAATGATATTATGTACGCAAACACGAGTGTCAACAAAAAGCAGTGTGATACATTATATATATATATATATATATATATATATATATATATATATATATATATATATATATATTAACAAATCAATCAACTAAAGTGGATCTCTTTCTCATTTGAAATTCAGGAAACAAATATTTTCACTTTTGTCCTTTTCCTTTTTGTATTTTTCTTTTTAAAGTTTTCTCTCTGGTTCTGACCTTTTGTCGTTTTTTTTTGTCTGGACATATTGTTAGTCCCCCACCCTCCTCCAATCCCCTCACCAACACATACATCTATTGTTTTTTTGCATCGTTACTATTAAGGTTGGTCCCGTGTGAGGGAGGTGTGCAGATTGGAAGATATGTTTCTGTTGGTTTTGCTGATTTTTTTTTTTTTTTACAAGAATCGGCAAAAGATGACCTCGTTTTGGGGACATGCGAAATAATTCCTGGTCACACTTAGGCATGGTAAAATATCTTGCGTCTTTTCTCTTTAACATCTGCCACTTATGACGAATCGGAATATTAATCATTAGAAGCTTACTATCATATACATTCTTTAGATATGCAAAAGACAAAAGAATAAAAGATGTTTTCACATTGGACATCATCATCATCATCATCATGGAAAGAAAAAGTGGAGAGAAAGAAGAGAAGAGATGAATTGAAAAAAGGAGAAATTGATTTCTGGTGACCTACTAGATGGAATAAGCGTTCTTTGATATAATTGTCCTGTCGTAAATTGTAATCTGTTAGTGAGAACCTGCATTTCCATTTTCCTCTTCTTCGCTTCTTTCTCTGTCTTTTTTGTTTCCCCTAACAATTATCTTTCCTTAGTCATGTCCCTTTTTTGGTGTAAAATGACTTAGGCTCATCACATCAAACATGTATTTGATGTCTTTATAGACAACATTTCAGATTGTTCGTTCTAATACATGTTTTTTTTTTTCAATTGACCTCATGAATCTTCTAGGATTACCACCGATGATGTGCTGTAATTGCTGAATATATTCAGGTGTTCTAATGCTATTAGTGTGTCTAGAATGTCTCTTACGTTTTTATATGGTGATATATTACCATCTCCAGCCTTTAAGTCTTTGCAAACTTTGTAAACGAAAGATCAAGCGATTTTTTAAAATAGTTCTGTTTCTAAATTGCTATATTCAGCTTTTATAGTCATGATAACTGTGTGCATCTGTGCATTTGTTGTGTAATTATAGAGGATGCCATTAATAATTCTGAAATATAAAAAAATATAAAGTCAAATAATATTCCTGCTATAGAAAAAATCATATGTCCTCAAATACCTTAAGCACTCTGCATATATATGTATGTCTGTAATTAACTTTACCTGTCCCCTTTTTCACAAGTTTTGTAGATAGGTACAAATTTGGATGTAATGCTATACTTTTTTGTGACCAAATGTACCTGCATCTGAAAGGAATGGGTTTAGCATGACACCGGTTCTGATGTCACTTAAAAACGCTACACTTTCTCAAACAAAACACATATTTTCTTGATTACATTTTTTCCATTCGAAAATCCCAAACAATTTATATTTACTTCTTAAAATATGTATATATTTACATTTGTTTCTTTAAAAAATAAAATAACAGTTTCAATTTGAAAAACTTTGACAAAATTAATTTATTCAAACCACATATATTTTATTTGTACCGTTACTTACCCTTAAGATAATCAGACATTCTTGAGTCAAAATGATAATTCTTAATTTGTACATTATTCAATCACCGAAAGATATGCTTTTGATTTTTCAGGTTAGAAAAGTTAACAGTTATTTATTTACAAAAAGTGCATGTTTAAGTAAACATTGTTTGTAATTTATTTAATGGAAAAACGATGTTATTTTGAGTTTCTGTTTACACTTTAAAAGGGTTGTCATTGAAAGGAAGTAAAATACAGTGTCGTGCTAAACACTGTTCCTTTCAGAGTCTCCTTTTGGGATAAAAAGGAGAATAGATAAAGCTTATTTAACTACATTTTTAGCTTCATTCAAACCCTTCCCAACCCCATACTTTGCATACAATGACTTGTTTATTTCACATGCGTCTGAAAGGAATGGGTTTTATATGACACCGAATCTAACGTCACTTAAACACTACACCCCCCTCAAACATAACTTATTTTCTTTTTTATATTTCCTTAATTTTTGTCAGAATATTTGAAAGCCTTTTCCATTTGTAGATAAAAAGCATTAAACATATATATATATATATATATATATATATATATATATATATATATATATATATATATATATATATATATATATATATATATAAAATAAATGTCCCATGTCTCATATAGTGAATAACCTTTATTTAAAACTTTTGGTATTGTTTACAGACTTTAGTGGGATAAAGCAAAGATATCAGATAACACATTTCCTTTCTCAATATCGAACCAATAAATCACTTATCCCCAAAAAATAAAAAAATAAAAATGTAACAGACACTGAAATGTCAATTTATGAAATGAAAGGTCTCTACTATTTCCCCCAAAGATTTACTTATGTATAATTTATCTATAAAAATAAAAGAACTTGGGTTATTATTAATGTGTATATATATATATATATATATATATATATATATATATATATATATATATTTAATTTATTTTATACATACATAAAAGTAATCCATGGACACGTGTTTCTGGCTCACAGCCGTCATCAGCATGGCTAACTTAGACAGAGATCGAACCTTCGATATTGATGTCTATAGTCCAGCGTTCTACCACTGGACCAAGACGCTTTGTCTAGAAATATGTACAATTTTTATCACCTAAATATTTAATGAATTTTTACATAATTATTTTTATTGGTGATTGTAGCGTTCGTTGTTATTTTGCTTACTATTATTTCGATTGTCTCACTTTCCTAAGTGATTAAGATGCAGAAAATTGCATTATTAGTCGCCCTTAACTTCATAGGACGTATTTTTCGTTAATATATATTTTTATTTATTTTATACGTACATAAAAGTAATCCATGGACACGTGTTTCTGGCTCACAGACGTCATCAGCATGGCTAAATAAATAGTCCAGTGGTAGAACGCTAGACTATAGACATCAATATCGAAGGTTCGATCTCTGTCTAAGTTAGCCATGCTGATGACGGCTGTGAGCCAGAAACACGTGTCCATGGATTACTTTTATATACGTATAAAATAAATAAAAATATATATTAACAGAAAATACGTCCTATGAAGTTAAGGGCGACTAATAATGCAATTTTCTGCATCTTAATCACTTAGGAAAGTGAGACAATCGAAATAATAGTAAGCAAAATAACAACGAACGCTACAATCACCAATAAAAATAATTATATAAAAATACATATATATATATATATATATATATATATATATATATATATATATATATATATATATATATATATATAATATTATTCCACCGGTTGTCCTATTTCTTTCTGTGTACACCTCAATTAAGTTTTCATCATTAATAAAGTAAGTAGCTGTATATCTTTATCAAAGTGAAGGACACTACATATTTAATTGACTGTACTAACCAGGCGTTACTTGACACTCTTTTTTATTTTCATTCTAGTTTCGCTTCTTTTTTTTTTTTTGTTGTTTTTAACTTTTTTACCAAATTATTTTTAAATAAGATTTTGAAAATTAAATTTAAGTATTACAGTATTGTTTGGTTATTAAATGATTGGTTGAATCAAATTGTTATAAAACTAATCTTTTTATGGTAATGGTGTTTTAATTTATTTACAAAATGATTGGATGTAAATAGCTTCCAAAACTTACAATATTTTAATGCATTAGGGTCTGCTAAGAATTTTTAACTCAGAAATGGCTTCCTATTCGACAGTTTAAATGCTTCGAAATCCATTTCAAATTTCGAAGGGTCACAAAGTAATTTAATCTTTTTCAACAAAAGATTAAAATGGCTGAGTCAGAAATGCATTATGGTGCATTTAATTTCGTAATGATTTTTTTTTAAATAGGATTTTTTGAAATTCGTTTTATTTTACTTTATTGCAGTTTTGATTTAAACAAATATTCGATTAATTGTAAATTTAATAAGTAATTCTATGTGTAATTATGAAAGTTACGTTTGTACAAGAAATGCACACACATACGTGAAGTTATCTCATAATTTTATTAATATAGAGATGACGAATTTTGTTTATTTATATTTCTAACTAACATAATACTAGTAAAAAAAAAATGAGTAATAGTATTGTGGTAACAAACATTGGATTATTATTTCTTTTTGGAAATCTGAAAAAATGAGGCTTTTCTGTTTTTAAATATCAAATAAGATTTAAATACTAAGTGTAGAAATCTTTATTTTTGAATAAAATTATTTTTAGACGAACTTTGTTTGAAGCCGGTTTTAATTGCTGTCATTCATATGTTTTCTGCTGCATTAGATCAGACGACATAAACAATTTGAGTTATAAAAAAAGATCAGGAAAGTTGGGTATTACAATACTTTAGAACGTAAAATTGGATCCTGTATTGGATCTTATGTAAACTAACATAACTATGGACGTTTTTTTTTCAAATAGAATAAGCACTTTAATCGCTTACATCTGTAAAGCTAACTGATATTTTATATCCTAGCTTTTACATTTTTAACAACCACGTGTTCGATTATATCTTTCTCGTACAGGTGGTGTCCATTCAGTGTGCTGTGTTATTGTGGATAACACAACACGAGGGTCGGAAGAAAGAGGATAATAGTTCAGATGCAGTTAGATTTACATAGATACATATTCATTTTCAAATAAACAGTTTGTCAAGAACAGACGTAAAAGGGAGATACAAAACATGTAAGATGAGAGTTAATATATGATATGATATACAATAGGAGAACAACATACATTAGTATCAAAGAAAGAATACATTACAATCCCAATACAATTAGAAATACACATGTGTTTCCAGGGTTGTAGATAGAGAAAATATGCATGAACAATAGATAAGTAAATGTCATTTACTTCGTTGTGGTGGTTTGGGAGTTCATACAAATGCTACTGGAAAAGACACCTGGAAGACACAGTGTAAGTGTTCGTAAAAGCTTGCAAAGATAGCAGCCGGTCAGACCACGTCTGATGTCCTGGAAGGACCAGCCAGAAAGAGAGAGCCTTGTTCCGAAATTCCACACATGTGTGGAATGAGTTTTTCTAACTTCAAGACAAGAGAACGCACTTCCTAATGTTGGACAGAATAAACTCAAGGGGAATAACTAAGACAATACTGAGTCAACAACCCCAATAAACGTCAGAATGTCTTTTAATTGCAGGAACATGTTGTTGGAGTATGTCAAGAATGTAACTCCTGTAAATAATTAAAATAAAAAAATATTGATCAATTTCTTGATTATGGTATTACATGGGAAGTATTGGGAGCTTTCAGATGAAATATTTAAGATAATCTGAACTTACAGGAAAAAGTAAAAACACAAATAAAAAAAAACGAAAGTAAATAAACAATTTTTTTCAGTTTTTAATTTTTTTATGAATCCGTGCCTTTATTTTCTGTCTTTCACATAGTTTTTATTTAATTTTTGTTTTTTTATTGTTTTTTACCGCGATGCCCATTGCCATGAAAGTATAAATGAATATATTTATTTCCTATTAAATTTTTTTTCTTGTTTTTGTTTTTCAGAATGAAAAACCTGAAATCAAGCAAAAGTGGGCATCACGGCTTTTAGCCAAATTGCGCAAAGATATTACTCAAGAATGCCGGGAAGATTTTGTGATGAGCATCACTGGGAAACGACCTCCAGTTTGTGTCCTTAGCAATCCGGATCAGAAGGGGAAAATGCGTCGGATCGACTGCCTACGCCAGGCGGATAAAGTATGGCGGCTAGATCTGGTGATGGTGATCCTCTTCAAAGCCATACCCTTGGAAAGTACAGATGGTGAACGACTAGAGAAATCCCCTGACTGCGTGCACCCCCAGTTGTGTGTGAACCCCCAACACATAAGCGTGTCCGTGAGGGAGTTAGATCTCTACCTGGCAAACTTTATACATAGCTATGGTGAGTAAAACAATCATTTTCTTTTTTTTTATTTGGACGTTTTTTTGTGTTATCAATTTGCTTGCCCAAACGAAGATATCAGCTTCGCCTCCTCCTCCGTTTTATTTCCACTTCATTCTCTTTGTTCCATGTTCATTTTAATGTACCTGTGTGCATTGACTTCTACAATTATATTTCGGCCTTCTAAAATTGAACTGGATTTTAAATGGTTATCAGGATTAGAATATTTAGCCATTAAAATAAACCTAATTCTAAAAAAAAAAAAAAATCGGAATTTAAAAATGATTAAAAAATGATTAAATCCTTTTTCTTCTATTTTAAGTGATTTAATGCAGTCGATTCTCTTTAAGAGATTCTCCATATTTGGTAACCTATCATTTTGAAGGCAGTCACTTTAATTATTTCTTTCTCTAAAAATGTAAATCCGTATGAATAAGCATGGTACGACCCTTGACCGGCTTTATTCTTATACTGGCATTTGTTTCCCCAGCTCTTTCTAGGATCAGGTACTTATATGAGGGACCACGTAAAGGTTGTCAACATTTATACTGAAAGTGGTGCAATTGAACCGACAGGATTTGAACTAGGTCGTCAGTCGATGTCGGTATCCACTTCACCACCACCACCACCACTACCTTCCTTCTTTCTCTGTCTTGATGCTTATACATGAACATGCATGTGTGCAATTCAATGTTTGGATATGTGAATATATGTGTGTGTGTGCAGTGACTCTGTACTTAACATCTTGTATTCGAGTTTTGTTCAGCTATTGCATCACTTCCATTAAAACCATTAGAACGGTATGGATCCATCTAGCTTCCTTTCGAGCATGAGTGAAATAGTAGAGTAGACTAGACTTTCAAGCCTTCATAGTGCAACTAGTCTAGAAGAATAGAAATACTATATAAAATCTGCGTCCATGTAGGTTTCTATCACATAGAACACATTTGGCCCTGAACAGGCATCAGTAACCGAGGTGGTTCAATGCACAATCTACTTTAAAAGAAAAATCGTTTGCAGAAGTCGTCTAATAATTTTGGACTGTCATCCTCGTCATTAGGTGACTGCCATAATTGAATATGTAACAATTGTAAAATACAACTTGTAGATGCTTAGAGATCAGTCACCAGTGATCAACTGATTTCACTGTACGTTTGGAATTTAAATCATCAGATCTACTACACCAGCAACCCAAGCATTTTTCCAAAAGAAAAAAATGTTTCCTCCTCGAATGCAACGCTGTGCTATACACAACATAAACATTGTAAACTGAATGGCAAGCTAAAATTGAGAAACTAAATAACAATTGTAAAATAAATCTTGTAGATGCTCCAAGGTCAGTCACTAGTGACAAACTGGTTTCACTGCAAGTTTCGGCTTTTAAATCAGCAGACCAATTCTACCAGCAACCCTAGCATTTATTGAAATAAAAATGCTTTATCTTTGAATGAAATGACAACTCTGGATATATTTTGTCATTTTTATTATCATTCACATTGTGATTCTTTCTACGTTTTCATTTCTTCTAATCGTTTCTTTCGTCATTAAGAACAGATAAAAGTTCTTGCACATAGCTATCTATCCTTTCTGAAAATATTTCAAATTGCTTCACTTGTTCATGCATGTGTATGTATATATGTATGTTTATATTTAATTTTTTTTTTTTTTACCCCATTTCTTTTTCAATTCTAACTTATTTTCAATTATTTTCTCTGAAAGAAAAGGTGTTAATGTTGTTTATTTTATCACCGTTATCATCAGCATTAATAATAATAATAATAATAATAATAATAATAATAATAATAATAATAATAATAATAATATGTTTTACGATTGTTGTGTTCATGTATCTTCTATATAAAATTGTGCTTGTAACTCCCTTTGTTAGCATGACCATAATGCTGCCATTACGCATCTGCTGAATCAAAGGTGGGTAATTCATTCAAACTCGACGCAGTAGTACAGCTTTATTTGTATATGTAAACAACAAGCAAACCATAACTGATGTTTTTCAAACTTAATTTAGTTACAGAAGTTTTAGCTGAGAAAGTTATTAACCAAAATTTGCAGAAGAAAAAAGTTTAAAACGAGAATAGAATACAAAAATAAAATCTGCTATTCGTTTGTGAACTACAAACATTTGGATTATTCAGACAGTTATGTTACATTTTTGTTTATCAAATTAGATTAGAAATCTACACAGTATTCTTACTTTAATGCACTCATACATAATTGAGACACACATGCATACAACGTTTATGTTCAAATTCGAATAGATTATTTTTATCCTTTTCACACCTATGATGACATTCTGACAATAATCTCTTAAACCAACAGTTACATACATCGTCTCCATTTAAAAAAACAAAACATCTTTGTGTAAAATGACGTATCCAATAACAACAAGTATGGAAACAAAAACAATTCTTAATTTTCCTTTAAAAAAGAGATTTATCTTGAAGTCATTCAAAAGATAAGAGAAAAAAGAAATGTTGAATCAACGCATTGACAGCCTCTAACACAAATATTCTTCTATATTTGGGAAATACTATATTATGGGGTGGCTCTAACAGAACTCAAACACCATATAGTCTGCTCTTGTAACCACTGCCCTATCACCACTTCCACTATAAATATAGCACAACATTTTAGAAGTATACTTTATGTTTCTGAATTTTTTAGATGAGGATTGATAATTTGTATAATTGGATTATTCCAACTACTGTTCTCATCTTGAGTATTATTCTCACAACGTGTCAGCTAATGTAACCTCCGACCTGCTTCAGGTGTATCTTGTCGAACTCGGGAATCTTTCTGTCGAACTCAAGAATCTGCACGGAATTTTGAACAAAATCCTTTAGTTAATCCACGGGAGTAGCATGCTCTTGTTTCGTCAGCCATGACCGGACAGAAGTCATAATTCGCAATTCCTAATATCGCCCGCACTGAGGATTGAACCTTCCACCTTCAGAAGACTGCGCCTAGAACTGAATTTTACTTAGTACTTTATCCGTTATGCCACGGGTCTTTGGTATTCTGCATCGAGTTTATAACTACTATGTTAATAGTGCAATGTTACATATGAATGCATGTTGGATTCCAACTAATTTGGTTATTCTGTAGATGCCGAGGAATGACAGGGTTATGATTTGGTGGATTTGTCATGTACATCCTGATGACACACTTTGTTCTGACTCTCTATTATTGAGGTTGAAGCTGCCTAGACTGAAGTCGGCTCTACGTTGTAACCACTTGCAGTGGTATGGACATGTTGAACAAAGCTCTGGGTGGATAAATAGATGTACACCTGTAAGGGTAACAAAGGAAAAGGCCGAAGAAGACCACAAAAATGACCCCAAACAATGGTACATCCAAACCGATGTAAATTATAAACTTTCATGGAGGAAATTACTTTGTATCATGATGGCTAAAGTGAAAGCCACATCTGATGTGGAAAAGGCAAGCTAATTGATGAAGAAGCAAGTATATTGGCAGTGTTACGGCCATGCTAACTACCTAAAACTGCGACAGACATAATTATTACAAAGATAATATTTGATATTTTTGATTTAAAAAATAATTTTTATTTTGCTTTTATCAATTTTATTAATTGTCCTTTTTGTAGTTATTCTGTTTACAAAACGAAAATGTTGTCCGGGTGTCTCTGAGACCGTGCATAAATTTAATCAAATCAAAATGTGATCAGTTTGAAAATGTATACTGTGTGTTCGCTCCCACCTTGAAAATTACAACAGTAAAAAAGAATAGAAAAAAATTCACATCTATATATATTAGTTGGAAGGGGGGGTATTCTTTCTTGCCTTATTTACTCTTTATGAGAATCAAGAATCTTTTCACAGCTAGAGATATAAAGCATAGAATGAAAAAAAAAAAGAACGATGCACACAGCATAAAAATCATCGACAAATTTGTGAATGTGAAGTTAAAAATTTGTTTGTGTGTGTGTGTTTTTTTCTGCTCATCCATCATTTCTTTACAATCTTTTTATCAACAAGAGATTTTCAGGAAGATTTTTGTCGGTGTCTTTTTTGCTGCTGCTGCTGCTTCTTCTTCTTCTACTTCTTTTTCTTCTACGTCTTCTTCGTCTTCTTATTCTTCATCTTATTATTATTATTTGTCTTCCTTCTTCTTCTCTACTTTTTCTTCGTCTTCTTCTTATTCTTCGTCTTATTATTATTATTCTACTTCTTCTTTTTCTTCTTCGTCTTCTTCTATCTCACGTCGTTGGGATGATTGTGCTTTGCTTTTATGCAATCTTAGAAAGTTTAGCACTTCCAAAATGGAATCTCCCAGAAATAAGAATGGATATTCGTAAGATGTGTCCACGATTCAATCTGCGCTAATCTCTCTCTACTTTATGGTTATTTTCATGATAATTGCTCGACTGAGATCCAATCTCTAGTGACCCACCCACTGTAAAACATTCACAGCAAGAACTCGTCTAGCTACACCTCCAGCAAAGAACTTTGCTTTCTCTCTCTGTGTACATAAAACCAAACGGAACTTCCATTTCAGAAATATAATGCTCAGGTTATGTTTGAAGACAGGATGACAATTCAAGAAAGTCCAGTACTCAAGTCAGATCGTCGACCAGTTTCAACACTGGGCAGATCTCTTCGTCAGGCCATGGATTTGACAAGCTCGAATCTTAATATGTTCTGGTGTTTTATTCTGTGGAGCATGTCATGAGATATGTTAGCTAAACACCTTCTTGCCTCAATAACAATGCTTTTCATTTGCATTTTCTTTTGGGATTTACGGTTGTTTGTGTGTCAAGAACGAAATGGAACAATTCAAGTAACTGAAATGTTTTTGCTGAAAAATCAGAACTTACAGTTTGCAACTATCTTGCATTTTTATTTGAGATTTCTATCAGGTCAGGAATTGTCGGCAATTGACTTCAATATAAGTCGCGTCAGATGAGAATAATAAAGATTGCAAGGCAGAAAATAGACTTCAAATCCGGAACCAAAATTGTGTTTTTTTCTTTCATTCTTTCGATTGTGTACAAAAACAGTTGAATAACTGAAAAAGGGAATAATAAAACTGACAACTTTTGTCTGAGTATCCCGTCAGAGGTGTTTTCTCCATCTTTATTACTCTTTCTATGTATCTTTCTCACCCTCTCTCTTTCTTTTTCTATCCTCCTTTCTTTCTTTCTATCTCTCTCTTTCTCTCTTTATTATATATATTCATTTATCTCTCATTCATATATATATATATAGAGAGAGAGAGATATAGATAGATAGATAGATATAGATATAAATATATAAAGTTAGACGATTTTCCTCTGTACCTTTTTGAAGAATAGGAAAATAAACGCATGCATCACAGGGTACTAAACTCACCACTATATTATGCTAATTCACTCGAGCGTGTTTTAGTAAATTTGTTATTATTTTTCTCCAGCTAACACTTAATATTACTTTTGGCCCACCATCTTCGACTCTCCTCAAAACATACTCCATATAGGTGGTAGCAAATCTTTTCCCCCTAATGCTTCTGTACTGACACCCCCCCCCATCGACACCTGGAAGTAATAAACAATGTTTACTTTTCAGAAAAGTGTTGGTCGATGTTTACTATTTGTCTGCTATTAATTTACTACATGATACAAAACATTATGCACACATTTAATAGACGCTCTCGCTAATTCCGCTGATTTTCGAGAATATTGGATTACATTATTTCCTTCTATTACGTATACATTTATACTCATTCTGGTTTTTAGAGAATGCAATTAACGAACTTAGTTCCTTGCAGTATTTCATTATTCAACATGGCAGCTATAATTCATTGAGCGAATCGACTTCCGAATTAAGTCAATATATGCCAGGATAATCGACAGACCTTCATAAAGTTGGCATTTGCTGAATCCTACACCTTTCACACGCATAATATTCAAAAATTGAATTAAAAAACATCGATTTCTTCGTATAGAAATGACCCACAACATGTAACTGGTGGATCCTACATTTGGTCGCATTCTGACGAATCGTAACATAAAACGCATGCCGGCTTACAGGCTTCGTTTAAGTGACCTATTTTTCGTGGCCAAGTGGTTACGAATGTGGATCCAAAACGAGAGGTTTAGCGTTCGATCCCAGTCGACTTACACAACTGTTCTTCTTTTTTTTTTTACATTGTTAAACTTTTGCCAATGCAGGGGTGGGAGGAAGGAAGGACTATGGACCGGGTTGTTTTAATTCAACGTTATTATATAATAATTTTAGCGTAGTAGTTT
This sequence comes from Sepiola atlantica, assembly GCA_963556195.1. Lineage (NCBI taxonomy): Eukaryota > Metazoa > Mollusca > Cephalopoda > Sepiida > Sepiolidae > Sepiola > Sepiola atlantica. Next base: position 88,660,104 of record OY744522.1, on the reverse strand, counting down.
AACTATTGTGAAAATCATCATTTCTATTCGAACACCCTAGGTTTATTAGTACTCTGCAGGCCACCTTAATTATATTTGTGTGTTTCAGTAGTGCTCATTTTTCTTTGTTCTTTCCTCACAAAATAAAAAGGAAATTTCTATACAAAGATAAGGGGAGAATTTGGTTTTACTAGGGATGTGTACGCCTCCTTAATTTTAAAAGTGGCCAATATCATAGATAGAGCGGGTGTTTAATCAAAAAGAAAAATTCTAGAGATATACCGTTATCATGGGATGGGCAGGAAGACTCCTACAACCGCATCTCTTTCCTTCCTTCATTTATCCATTTCTTCCTCCTATCTCCCTTCCACAATTCCAAACCGAATATTACAATTGTCTGATGTGAACTATTTGCGTTCTGTGGGATAGTGACAATTTTTCATTCATTCTATTACATTTCTCCTGGGCAACGGGTCCAGCTAGTATATATATATATATATATATATATATATATATATAATCTTTCTTTCTTTTCTCTCTATATATTTTTTCTTTTTCTCTCTCTATATCTCTTTTTTATTCTCTCTCTCTCTCTCTCTCTCTAGTTCTCTCTCTCTCTCTCTCTCTATATATATATATATATATATATATATATATATATATTTCTTTTTTTCTCTTTCTCTATCTCTATTTCATTCGTTTTTTTCTCTATATATCTCTTTCTTTGTTTCTTTCTTTCTTTGTATCTCTCTCTATATCTCTTTCTTTCTTTTTTGTCTTTATATCTCTTTCTTTTTTCTCTTTCTATCTTTCTCTTTTTCTTTCTCTGTATATTTTTTCTTTCCCTCTCTCTTTCTCTCTCAAGTACCTTCAAGATCAACCATCTTTACACCTCTTGTAAGGAATGTTCTAACACCCTTCCATCTGCAGTCAATAAAATCCAGACATTGTGCATTTCAAAGCTGCCTTTTCTTTTATTCTTTAAGAAAAAGAAAGAAATCGCTTTTCCCACGGCAGTAGATGGACTATAAACATTAATTTTAAAAGGGAGAAGAATGAAGATAAATATTTGAGGAATTCCAAAAGGAAATAAATGTTAACAACTTGGAGTTTTGGCTGAGAGCAAAGTGTAACATCTGTTCTGATGCTGCGCTTCATCTTTTCTGCTCTCGGTCAGTGGATGAGAAGTCCTTGTAGACTTAGGCACTTTTTACTTTTGTCCTAATCCAGAGTACCCCTTTTTGGGGAGATGGATTTTCTCCACATTAAAGACCGATCTTGTGTCTAATTATGTTCTCAAGGGGAGACAAGTAAATAGAGACACATGAGAGATTGATCTTCAGATGCCTCCTCTCAAATCTTGATGAGAAGCTTTGCCTGTCCTTATTTACTTTGGAGGAGTTCAGCATGACATCAGTTTTTAATATGAGGAAATCCAGCTCCCCCAAAAAGGGACACTCTGGATTGAGACAAAAATAAAAATTGACTCAGTCTAGAAGTATTTCTCCTTTACTGACCGAAGACAGAAAAGAATATGTGTAGTATCAGAACAGGTACTACACTTTTCACCTAAAAAAAAAGGTTGTCCTCGATGGCCGTTCATCCAAACAATATGACATAAATGCATGTGTACTTCAGGGATTGATCCTTGGACCTTTATTGTTCCTGGTTTTCATAAACGACCTCCCTGATTACATTGAGTCGGAGATGTGTATATTTGCTGATGACACCACGCTCTACTCTTGTCATGTAGGCAAAACGGACGCGCACATATCCGAGACAATGGCTGAATCCTTAGAAAGTGACCCCCAGTGGAATGGCGTAATAAATGGATGGAAACATTTAATGCTGCTAAGACAAAGCTCCTTTCCTTCAACAACTACAAGAAACGTCTTCAACAACTGACTGCCATGGCAAATAACACCCTACCTGAGAATCCAATGTTCAAACTCCTCGGCCTAACATTCACGGGTAACATGAATTGGAACAAATATATAGAAAACATTGCCATGGCTGCTGCAAAGATAGTAGGCTCTCTCTACCGAGCTAGAAAACTTCTCACACCTGACAGTATCTTATATCTCTACAAAGCCACCATCCGTCCTTGCATGGAGTATTCTTGTCACATCCGGGCTGGTGCACTATCCGCTAGTTGCCCCTGAGTTGCCATTGCTCCCAGGTCAACTCTGGCCCGGAGTGGTAGTACCTGTAAGGACCCCATCTATGGGTCAAATAGAATTTACTGGCGCTACCAGATCAGGCTGTCTGAAATTATTGACTTCCTGACTCAAAATGCACCAAACATTGATGTTTTATTGTTTTGTTATTTTTTTCTTTGCAAAACTCAATCATGTTCTGCAAAATCCAAAACAAAAAACAAAAATTTCCCTCCCTCCTCTTCCCTTCCTTCCCTCTCCCCTCTTCCTCCCTTCCCCCTTTCACTCAACCAAACACCATGAATAGAACTTGAACATACAAAGAACTTGAAGCATAAAAACTTTCACCGAAATGATCGGAGTCAGCACTAAATAACCCGAAAAGGGTTGATGTACCATAAAATAAAATAACCAAACCAAACATCATGAATGAATACTTGAACATGTAAAGAACTTGAAGCATGAGAACTTTTGCCAAAATGATCGGATTCGGCATTGAATAGCCCGAAAGGAATTGATATGCCATAGAACAAAACAACCAAACCAAACCAAACACCAAAAATATTAAAATACATAAACATTTTTTTAAATGATATTAAAATACATAAACATTTAAAAATTGATAAAAAATTGAAATTTAGGCCCTAAAACAGGGGCAACAAGATGCATCTAACCTCAAACAATTCAAAAATACCAAAGCTCTCAACTAATATGCCTATAAATGACTCAATACCTTAAGACTCAAATGAAGGATATTCCCTTCCACATTCATGGCAGGAAATGACCCTTGGGGTTGATGTGCCATTAAGCAATATCTTACTTATCCTCTTAGACAAGGTCCAAAAAAGAGTCATTAATCTAATAGGTCCTTCACTATCCACCAAGCTCCAGCACCTGTCCCATCATTGCCATGTTGCATCCTTGTGCTTGTTTTACAAGTACTTCAATGGAATGTGCTCCGATGAACTTGCTGCTCTGGTGCCCTCTCAACTTAATACACTCGACCAACCCAACAATCAACTAAATCTCATCCATTCACTGTGGAGGTCCCCAGATGCCGGAGAGCCTTCTACTCCAATAGCTTCTTTCCTTTTGCTGCCGGCCTTTGGAACTCCCTCCCTGCTCCATGTTTCCCATAACTGTACCGACATACAGAAATTTAAAACTAATGTGAACAGCATCTCGCTGCACAACTCCCAACTTAAGATGACCCCAAAAACTTTCACCCTAATTCTCAGTAGCCCCTTACGTCTACAGTGGCAACTTGCCTTGTTTGGGGTGAACTATGTTAAAAAAAAAAAAAGATCAAGGAAGTAATTTGTCTTTTCTCTTATTGGTCTGTCATTTTCGTTTCAAATAAAATGTTCACTTCTAAACATGCATATAAAAAAGATGTGTTCAATTATCACCATAAGAGGCTCTGTATGCCTGTCGGTCGGTCAGTCTGTCTGTCATGTAAAGCATTTTCTTTGATCTTGTCACACTTTAGTTTGAAATAGCATTTTCATTGATCTGTCATGCATAAGTTTAAAATAGCACTTAAGTTTGAATTATCATTTTTGCTAGTCTGTCATGCTTTAGTTTATAATAGCATTGTTGTTGACCTATCAAGCTTAAATTTGAAATAACATTTTAGTTGGTTTGTCATACTTCAGTTTGAGATAGCATTTTCATGATATTAACTTCCATCCCACGCCAGAGGTAATGCACACTGGTTCCACAAAAATGCCTGGTCGACATTCTCCAGCAGTGGGGGGGGGGGGGGGGGGTGAGCTCGGTGATTGGCGATGAACCAACCTCTTCTCAAAGAGAGATGGTAAATATATAATAGCATTTTCATCGCTCAACGTGTAATTTGAATTAACACATTCTTTTTCGATGTGACACATCGACTCCTGAAGAGGCTCAGTATGTCAGTCGTAAGTTTGGAATAGCATTTTCTTTGGTCTGTTACACTTATGTTTGGAATAGCATTTTGTTTGGTCTGTTAAGCTTATATTTTGAATAGCATTTTCTTTGGTTCGTTATGTTTATGTTTGGAATTGCATTTTCTTGGGTCTATAAAATTACCGCATTTTGGTCAGTCCACCATGCTTACGTTTGAAATGACATTTTCATTGTTTTTCACACTTAAGTTAAAAATACCATTTTCATCGCTAAACACACAGATTAAATGGATATATCTTAAGAATCTCTCTTCATGTTTCTTTGACTTTGTAAAAATTGTGAAGATTCTGAACGAGAACCTGAACTGTGGTTCTGGCAGATAAATATGATCATCTTAGAACTCAAATAAGGTAATTAATAAAGTTACATATATTATTCAGATTAGTTTAAAAAGTATGATTGTATTTATTTAATAAATATATTTTATATATATATATATATATATATATATATATATATATATATATATATATATATATATATAAAATAAATAATGCAACTCATTCTTATAAAAAAGACATACTCGAAAGAATTACCTCTCTTTTTGATTATCTCACTTGAATTTGACTTTCCAGTTATCTTTTCTCGTAGTAAACTATTCTAAGCTGACTCAAACTTCATAAGATACATCACACTCCTGTTTCATTATTACAGTGATATGATAACTAGTAAACTTAAACAAATTTATGAATGAATTTAATTTATTTGCCATTCTTACGTAGGCATTGATTAATTAGAATAAATATTGATTAGTATAAAAATAAATATTTTTTAATACTTAAGGAAGACTTTCTAATTTATCATGTTTAATGAAAAATAATTGATACCAGATTTAGTACATTTTTATTATTAGCACATCATTTCGTCTTACGATTTTGGAATCTATATCATCATAAGAGCATCGTCTTTATTTAGACAAAGAGGGATCAATTATACTTGAGGCACCCCAAAATCAGAAACGACCAAAAGAACACATTTTGGGTTGACACCGGTTTCTTTCACTTCCGGTTGAATTATAAAGAACACAGAATGCACACTTGTATTCGAAGATTATTTCACAAATTTTTTTGTTTTGTAAACTTTGGAGAGTTATAAAAAAGGGGGGTATATTATATAATTATTTACAAGCATAATAAAATAAAATTTAAAAAATAGTTTTATTTACAAAACTTTTTATAATAAACGAAACAAGCAAGTACATATAAAAGAAATTGCAGAGATGGTATCTTTATTTACGTGGCAGAGTTAGACACAAGGTCGGTTTTTAATGTTGGGATAATCTAGCTCCAAAAAACGGGCACTCTGGATTGGAACAAAAATTTAAATTGCTTCAGCCTAGAAGGATACACATATTTCTAATTATGAGACTAAATTAAAATTTAATATGTTTTAAAAAATCATTAAAATATATTAATTTATTGTTGCATAACTTAAAGTCTTACAAAAATATTCAAATAAATATTGGATTGTATTAAAAAGACACACAGAAAATACCTTTTTCAAAATGGTATTTGACATTTTGTCTCGAAGCGAAGTGTAGTATCTGTTCTGATACTACACTTTATCTTTTCTGTCCTCGGTCAATGAAGGAGAAATCCTTCCAGATTGAAACAATTTTTATTCCACTACATGTGCCCTAGGAGCTAATTTTTTTCATACATTGAAACCGACTTTACCCTCGTGGGGAGGCAAGTAAATAGAGACACCATTTCTGCAATGTTTTTTCTTTATATTTGTTCGTTTCGTTTGTTTATCCATTTTGTTTAATGAAAGTTTGTAACTTTTTTAATTTATTTTTTTTCCTTTTAATAAATCTCTAAAGTGTACAAAATTAAACGTTTTGTAAAAAAATCTTTGAAGGAACGAGTGTGTGCGTAAAAGAAAAAGAAACCGGTGTCAACCCAAAATGTGTCCTTTTTGATCGTTTCTGATTCTAGAGTGCCTCAAGTATAATTGATCCGATAAAAGTATTTTCTTTTTCATTTGTGGTCGTTTAAATAATTTTAACGTTCCATCATTATTTACATAACTTAATAGTTTTCCCTTTCTTATTCTATTCTAAGTAAAGAACATAATTTTATTTAACAAATACATCGCGCAGCATTCAAAACAATCAAGTTTTGAAAATAGACGATTTTCTGATGTTTCCGGATTTCTGGAACTTCAGAACTTATTATTTGGATATTGAGACTTTGAACTTTCTCTCTTGTGATTCCAAGTCTTAGACATTATCCAAGAAGCTATCTCTTGTCTTTTCAAAGTTAACGGAAAGGAAAAGTCTGCTGATTTTTCTAAAAGCTTTATCCCTTGATTGCCTGCTCGTTGTTTTACTCATGAATTCCGAAGTTCATGAAGGAAAAGGAAATCACACTTGTAAATTGCAAATTGCTGCTGTTCTTTTTGATGTCGAAGAAATCACTTTTCGGAAGAAATGAATGAGGCTATTTATTTCCCGGTTTCCTGCTTTTCTGTCCTCAATGAGATAAAAAGAAACAGTTTTTTTGTTTTTTTGTTCTAAAGATGTTCAGAATATCTTAACAAAGAATCAAGATCAGATGTATTAAGAAGATCAGGGTTTTCTTTTTTGGTTGTTTTGTTTTTACTATAAAAAAAATGGAGTAACAGAATTTCTTTTTCACCCTCTCTCAGTAAATCTATTAACATTCACACACACATACACACACTTAAGAATGTTAGTGGTTGAGAGAGAGAGAGAGAGAGGGGGGGAGGTAAAGTCTAGATTATAATGACTCTAGTAAAACAATTTTGAGCTAAGATTAGGGTCATTTCTCACTTTAAAAAATTAAAACTAAAAATTGAAATTGTTAAAAAGAAAAGAATCACAAAAGAAGTCTCTTCTCGATCTGAATAAAAAGCTCAAAAAGAAAAGAGAAATGAAGTGAATTTTCTACAAATGAATGCAATAAAGAATTGATGATAAAAAAGAGAAGAATGAAAATGAGATGAAAGAATTATTTTCATTCGCGAAAGGCCAAATGATAATAAGTAAATGAGAAAGTCAATTCGTTGCGAATGCTGAGACAAGACGCGCGGCAAATTAACCGATGTAAATTGATTCAAGAAATAAAAAATAACTTGTCGGCAAAAAGAAAAGAAAACACAAACCCCAAAAGGTTGACCTATTGCAAAATAGACAGACCTCTTGTTTACGTCACAATTGACCTAAAGACAAGTGCACGTATTGTCGGCAGCCTCCTTCTGTCTCTAGAGATAGTGGATACCCCTTGAGAAGGTGCCTGCATGATGACGAGTTTATAGTGAAGCAAAGGTTGTGCAATCACCAACCGCACTTCTGCAGACCCAACATTGCTTGAGTCGAGTGGCAAGGAGAACTCCAAGATCAGAAGTAACACTGAGATAAGCAGAGAAAGATTGTTATTATTTCGCCTAGACTAATTGCTCTAACAAGGTTTGAGAGTATAGTCTACCATGCTGTTTCCATCATAGCTAGGAGGAAGAGAGACAGACAGATTCATGCATTTCTCAAGAGTTTAAGAGAAAATGATTGTCCTTTTCGCTAGGAGGAAAGTGTAGTACCTGTTCTGATACTATGCTTCATCTTTTTTTTGTCCTCAGTCAGTGAAAAAAATACCTACCTTCCAGACTGAGTCTGTTTTAATTTTTGTCTTAATTCAGAGTGCCCCATTTTGGGGAGCAGGGTTACCCCCCAACATTAAACCCGCCTTTGTGTCTAACTCTGCTCTTGATGGAGAGGCAACTTCCAAACTCCTGGTATTTTAAAACGGTCACCCATTTAAGCACTGACCAGGCTCAACACTGCTTAACTTTAGTAATTTGATGAAAACTGGTATTTTAATACTAAGTAAGTAAAATCGTATCAATCAGCATAGTGCAACGTTTTTGACAGCTTGATTCTGTGGTTGGCATTGATTTCCTCAATTCTTTCTAGGATTAGGTACTTACAGGAGGGACCACGTGAAGGTTGCCAACATCAACAGTGAAAGTGGTGCTATGGAACCGATTGGATTCAAACATGGAACACCCAGGTCTTCAGTCCACGTCGTTATCCACTTTACCATCGCCACCTCCCGCCTCTTTTAATGTGACAAAACCATAAACTAAGAGCACTTCTAAGAATTAGATAATCCAATCGCATCCAAACTCAAAACCTAGGGAAGAAAAATCTTAAGAGAGTAAGCACTTTTGTAACAGACATGTGGCTAAGATTTTTTGGAAATAATAATAATAATAATAATTATGATGATAATAATAATAATAATTATGATGATGATTATGATGATGATAATGATTATAATGATGATGATGATTATAATAATAATAATAATAATAATAATAATAATAATAATAATAATAATAATAATAACTAGTGGGACCTCATGGAAATTCCACGGTGCTTTCTACATCAATCTGTATAATTTAATTTTGTCAATAATAATATTCCTTTTGAAATAATAAATGTCTGTCAGGATCACTACTATTAAGAAAAGAATTACTTTCTTCTTCCATAAAAATAATTGTCATTGTCAGCTAAATATTCTTTAAATGAATAAAACGAATATGTTTCTTCTTTATTTATTGAAAATTGTAGCAATTTAATTATTTTTCTAACAAAATATTCTCTGTCTTCTCATGGTAAAAATAATTGTCAGCTAAATATTATTCAAAGCAATAAAACGAATATTACTGCTTTTGAATGTTTAATATTGTACTGTATAGCTGATTTGATTTTGGGACAATTCATTTTAAAATGGCTAAAGTCAGAATGTTTTACTTTAGCGACATCAGATTAATCACCAATCATCATCTTTGTTGATCGGACGATCTCATTTTGTTTAAACGTGTATGAACGTGAATTATTATATAGAAGAAGAAGAAGAAGAAGAAGAAGAAGAAGAAGAAGAAGAAGAAGAAGAAAAGATGATGATGATGATGATGATGATGATGAAGAAGAAGAAGAAGAAGAAGAAGAAGAAGAAGAAGAAGAAGAAGAAGAAGAAGAAGAAGAAGAAAAAAATAAAAAATAAATAATTTAAAAAAAACAAAAAACTGTTAAACTCGCTCATGACATGGCTGCCAATTGGGCTACTCTGGTGTCAATGAGTGCCAATTGGGCTACCCTAATCGAAACGTGTGCCTATCAAAACCATTTAATTATAAAAAGGAAGAAAACGTAGTAATATCATTAAGACACTTCTTTAAGCAAAATGTAATCATTGAAAATAGTTTATTTATTAGAGAATTCATTTTTTCCTTATTCTTTTGTTTTTATAAAATTTCTTGAAACATTTAAAGCTGAAAATTGGAATTATTGATACCCTTGTTTTTATTCTTTTTTTTTTAATCAGTTCATTTTAACTGTTTCTATTTTTTCTTCCTTGTGTGGCATTTTTCATCATTTTTTTTTATTATTCATTTCAGTATGATTCATTAAGGAAACAGCATCTAGCCAAGGTCAAAAATAGTTCTGAACGATCCCAGAGGTGAAAAGAATTATCTAACAAAAACCGATAAAGTAGTTGGGGGTGAAGGGTGTGAAGAGAATGAGGAAATGATATCAAGTACTGAAAGTAGTTCTTTAAACTAAGATTCTTTAATGTTTTTGTAGTCATTATTACAATAGTCAGATTAAGACATGCGTTGTTTTAAGTAAAATAATTTTATTAAAAACTTAAGTATTTATTGGTTTTAATTTTAGCAGTTGATGTTCAAACCTTGCTGAAAGCTAAAATTTCAAATTCCGATTTTCCCATCAGGCACATAGACTCTCCCGACAAGTTTCTTTCCAAAAACATCAAATTTGTGGAACACGTTGCCACAAGATTTCTTCCCTGAGGGCTACAACATGGTCATCTTCAATTCTAATGCCATTAAACACTTGTAATAAACCTTCCTCATAGTCATCAAATCTTATTCATTGCATTCATTATTGTCAATCCTCTTATAATATTCATTATCATTCAACTGTCAATTTATCCATCTCAGTAACCCTTTCTTCGAATGACTTTTGGCCTTGATAAGTGATGACTCATTAGTTTGCCAGACTAAACCATGTTTTAGTTTGATTAGTTTTTATGACAGATCAACCATTTATAGGTTATTTCATACTAAGACAATACTTATTACAAACAATTAATTGTATACACTCAATTGAACACAAGTTTAAGCTATAACTGAAAGAAATTTTAGCTCATAAATGACGACAATAGATCCGATAGGATTTGAACTCGGCACAGCTGATTCCATAAGATGTGGTGGTATCCATTAGACCAATCATACACCCACAGACTAAATCAAGCTTAAATAAATATCTGTTTCACTATATATCTATATATTTTTATTTACTTCAGTCTGTGTGTATTATTAATTAATCGACTTATCCAGCTGATAAGTCTGTTTGCTTCACATCCTACAGAAACAGTTGAAGTTGTGGTGAGAACCACATAGGGCAGAGAGAGAGAGAGAATGAGAGATAGATAGATATGGAGATGCTGTTGATAAACTGTTGTGAAAGAAAGAAATGCTTTATCAGCGACGTCTCTTTGCTCGTCAACTTTAAACATTGTGTTTTCTTTTTCTTCTCTGTCCTCCATACTATTTTAATTTTTCTCTGATGAGGGTTGATGAAAGAAATTTTTGAAATGTTTATAAATATTTCGTTTAAATGTTGCCGTTGTTTAATGTCATTATTACATAATAGTGTTATCAAGTTAAGTTGCTGCCTCTTTGTGCCTCCTTCTGTCTTTCTCTCTCTCATTTACTCTTTCTATTTCCATTTCACTGTCTCACTTCCTTTCCCTCTCTCTTTTTTTTCTCACTCATTCCCTGTCTCTGTCTCTCATATATATATATATATATATATATATATATATATATATATATATATATATATATATGGGAAATGAAAAAGGAAAAAAAACGAGATATTTTTTTATATATATATATTCATCAACGTTTCGTCTTTATTGTAAGACTTCCTCAGAATGATAATTTGAAGGAAAATGTCATGCAAGTAAAAAAAAATATCTCTTGGTTTTTTCATATATATATATATATATATATATATATATATATATATATATATATATATGAAAATTGATACATAAAAAAACATATCTCCTTATAAAATTTTTATGTGGATGAAATACTAATATATATATATATATATATATATATATATATATATTTCATTCTGTATTTCTATTTTACTCTCACTCACTCCTTTCCTTTAACTCACTCTCTCATTTTTACTCTTATTATGTGTCACTCACTCACTAATCTCTCCCCCTTCTCCCCTTTCCCTATCCCTCTCCTTTGTGTGATAACCATTTACAGAGAAATACAGAGTTCATTTTCAAAATGCCCCCATAACTTTTGTGAAATATATCTACTTCTTCCAGTTTTCCAATAAATATGCTTGAAACCAATTATTGCAAACTGCGTCGCTTCAATTACATTATTTATAACCCATGCAAAAGGCAGTTTTCAATCTATTTAAGTTTAAGTTATGATCAGCAAACAATTTGTTCATGGCTTGAGAATTATTGGTCAAAAGTCATTAGCCAGAAACAGTCAAAATCTCACTCCAGATCTCCAAAGATCTATCGGATATTCATATCGGTGGAGAATGTCTTCTTGTTAAATTATGTCCCTTTGGAAAAACATGCTTCTACTTTTATTCCACCCATTCTGTCTCCAACGCTCAACCCATCCCCCTACGCCCCAACTGAAAACAATTCCACTAAGAATTGACTCAATGCTGTAAATATTAACTCACTTTAAAGAATTATGGCGAGACAAGTTAAGGATCTTTCCATCCAGTTAATTGAGATCTTCATTTTATAAGAAAGAAGATGGAGAGCTGAAAGTATTTGGAAGCCATTGGCTAAAGTCCAAACAATAACTTTACCTGTTAGACTACAGATCACAGTCAAAATAATAATAAGAAAAACAAGAAGAATACCCCCCTCCAACCTTGGCTGGTACCACACAAAATGGTCGTGATGGGTTAAGGAGGATGGATAGCCTCAGGAGGAAGAGCACCATCCAGACCTCCACTGAGAGGGTACCTATGTACTTGGGCCTTAGGGAGGCTTACTACCACTCAAATTCAAAAGAAGACCAATGGTCAATGCCTTCAAGAAATTAATGGTAAACGGTTGTTGCAATAATGCAAAATGATTTGCAACGCTTATTAAAAGAGGCAGAGAATGCTGGAAATCAGAGGAGACGTGTTGTCACTCAGACTCCATGGATCACCACTGGTTATTGTCAGTGAATAATCACTGATAATGACTTGTGCGAAAACCCGTAGTGAGTAAATAATAATAAGAAAAAGAAGTAAAATAGTGCAATCTGACCCCGACCCCAAAATAAATCGCAGTGACACCAACACGGATTGATACTACAGAAAAGTGGCTATGTATGGTTTGAGTGAATGGAAAGAGCGAGGATGGATCGCACAATCCAGGGCTCAACTAAATGGATATGAAAAGTACTGGAATCTTGAGGAAGCTTATTGTCACACAAACCAGAGCAAAATCACCGGCCGTTACTAATGAGAAATCACTGGTAAATGACTGGCATGAGAAGAACCAAGTTAGTTGTAATGATGATGGAAAGAAGAACTGAAAATCTCTGAAGACTTGCTGTCACTCAGACTCCAGGGAAAACCACCTGTTTTTACTAGTGAGAGATTACTGATAACGGCTGGTACGAAAACTTTTAGTGTGAAATAATAATAATCTATCTGTCACTTATAGGTTCGAAAACTACAGAATTGCATCAATTATGGCATGGAGTATCTTTAAAATGTTGGCTGCAGCTAAGTAAGGTCAAAATTGTAATACTACGTTTACTAGAAACAATATGTATGAGTTCTAAAACTACTGATCAGAATTGCAGCAAATCTGGCATGAAGCACTGAGGAAAACCTTTCTTGAAGCAGATTGATAGTAAATTATACATTCTTTTTTTGACCATTTAATAGGATGCCTGTTATTAAATATTATTGTGACTTTGAGGAAAAAATGTCTGCTAAGCACATATAGTGAGAAATTGTCTCTGTATCATAATTACTCTGACTCGCAAAAATATACTCCTTCCAGTTGCATATTTTTGTTAATATATATGACAAACGAACATATATTACACTACCCTCTTCCTATGGAAGAGGTAATGCCTGGGAGGATAGTCTCATGACATCAGAACAGATACTGCACTACTCCCCCAATAAAAAAAGGAGGAGGTAATGGCTAGGAGGATGGTATCATTGCAACAGAACAAATACTAGACTACCCCCCAAACTTCCCCCCAAAAAGGTCATCCCTGGGAGGATGGTATCATGACCACAGAACAAATACTACAATAACCCCTGCCCTTGATCATTGAAAGATAGTATATTAGTTTAAAATAGGATAGTAAACTGATTGAGCATTAAAAGATAGTAATAGTATAGTTTCGGCTTCAGACAGACATGTACCAAATCTCCATTAGCAATAGATATTGTCCCAAAATGATCTTAGACATTTCAAATTATATTATTAGGCAGATTGTTTAATTTTACTTTTATTTTTTTTCTGTAATTTACATAATTTAATTAAATTAAAACCCCGGGCGCCACCGAGTGGTCTTACTAGTAAATAATATAAAGCAGCTCATTGGTACTGCTGGTTTGGTATTATTAGACTGGGCTTGTTTTCAAAAGAGGGGTGAGAAGGTCATAAGATTGTAGGTTATTAGAGGTTTCCATAACTTAAAACAGTCTGATTTAAAAAAATAAATGCTTGTAGGGTATAGACTGCTGTTCTGTTCATCTAGCGGGACACCAATGGAATGATGGTTCCCCAAAGAGAAGGAGGAACGAGAGTCCTACACGAACCATGGTCTTGTTAATCACAACAGAGGGAAGCTGATTCAATAGGGATTATTAGTTGCCTTATGTAGATTAAATTTCCGATGCAGATCTCTCACATTCCGAGATGTCATTTATCATGGCAATCATCAGATAAATCTTTGTAAAGAAGTTCGAAAGACTTGCAGTCAGGGGAAAGGAATGAATGCTGAAGAGAAGAACACAAAAAGAAAACACCCATAAAAGTAAGGATGGGGAAATAAGGGTAGAAAGGAAGGAAGCGCAAAGTGACAACGGAAAAAAATCTATGAAGAATAAAAGAAAACGGTGAAATGATCTCTTCATTCTCTTGTAATCTTGTATAATGAACAGACTAATGAGAATGGCCGCATGCAAATATGATATTGACTTTCATATTCTCTACAGAAAATTGAGAAGTGGATATGTTCTTCTTCTGAGAACATGCATATAATAATAGTAAAATCAACTTCTCAAAATCAAAAACAAGGCGAACCAAGACAGCAAAATCTGCACAAAGGGCTCGATATCCTTTCAGGCAGAGCTTTAGAACGAGAGTATTTTTTTTTTTAAATATGTCACTTGTCTACACATTTTACTGTAGTTTCATGGATCAACCATTTCTCAGAAGTGTATTAATAAAAGCGTTAACTCATTTTAATGTCCAAACATAAAATTCAAACTTTATTAGAGAGTAAATTCTTACATATATATATATATATATATATATATATATATATATATATATATATATATATTAATCTAATCTCTAATAAAGTTTGAATTTTGTGTTTGGACATGAAAATGAGTTATTCTTTTGCAATATGAACATCTAAGTGAAAGATCAGACTTTTCTGCCTAATGAGATCTTAGTTTCTAATAACTAATGATCGATAACATCAACATACCAGTGTAGCGGCTTTTTGTAAATGTCTGTATAAATAAAAATAATTATATATATATAATATACCTTTTTTCTTTCGGTGAACATATATATGATAACAAGAAAATTAATTTCTCAAAATCAAAACTAAGTCGAACCAAGATAGCAGAACCTGCACAAAGGACTCGATATCTTTTCAGACAGAGCTTTAAAGCAAGTATATTGTTTTATAAAAAAGTTTCACTTATTTACAAGTTTCACTGCAGTGTCATGTATTAGTCACACAGACAATAATCAAAATTTTGTCGGTGAAAACATAAAGCGCCACACATTATTAATGATTTCTGTTTTATATTTCTGTCTGAAGTTTTAAAAGAAATGATATCATTTAGTTATCTTTTTTTTCCAATATTTTCTAACTCACAACTGCATCATTATTTTATTCAATATTTCTTTTTCAATCAATGGATCTGTTGTTGTCTGCCGCTACTGGTGACGATGTCCTTAATTCTTTCTCAGATAACTAGTATATTCATACAAGCAGATGACTTCAACAATTCTAACTTTAAATATTCTTTATTAATCTTAACTATATCTATATCTTCCATCTTTCCTTAGCCAAAAATTGCTTCTGGTCGGACGATCTCCAATCGCGATCTAAGTTCTCTAGCTATCCAGTCTTTACATTAAATGTTTCTTTACTTATAATCTACTCAGCAACCGATCATTCAACTTCAAATCTTTCCTATGTCACATGAGTATACTAACCAATTAGGTTCACTTATCAAATAAAATATGAATCCACAGCTGACCTTGGGGCAAAACTCTGTCAATTATACCTGATGACGTTTTGCATTTGTCAAACTATACCTACACTGAACTCTAAAAAGATTACTGCTATGTAATATGTAACGGATCTCATGTCCTCAATAAAGTGTGCATTCCATCCAGTAATTTTCAAGATTCTTTTCTGACGGCTCTATTTTCTAACTGATAATCAAGTGGCCATTTGGCTGATATTGATTATGTTCTAATAATTGTGAATCAAGCGTGCCATGTTCAAGTTGCATAGAGTCTGTAAAATTACTTTTATTAATACCTTTTAAAAAAAATATGACATCATTTATCCTGCCTCTTAGCTATGAGTAAAACCGTAGGGTAGACTAAACTCTCATGCCTTGTCAGGGTGATTAGCTTAGAAGAAGGAAAACTTTGTTGTGCTAGCAAAGACAGAGAATCCTGACTGCTCCCAAAGCAGTTGTCTAGGTACGACAAACGTGTGAGCTATGAAAAAGCAATTGTTTGAAGAGAAAATAACTCTGATCACAAATTCACTCAAGTAAGAATTAGGCATCACAGGTTTCCTATGCCTAATCAAACACTCATGACGATCATATCTCTAGTTTCTCACTAGCAATTAACAACAGAAGTGCACATGACCAAATCTAAAAGTGACCTAACGGCTGTCATTAGCTACAGGGGGGTGGGGAGACCATGATATTAACCATTTATAAATATGAAATTATGATTTACATTAAGTTGGGATTTGATGTTTGGGATTTGAAAAAAATTATAATTCTAAAAAATATTTTTCTTTTAAATTGAATGGGTTGGACTTTGGGATAAAAAATTCGAAACAATACAAAACTCTGAAATAATCAGTAAATTAAGAAAAGAAAATTTAAATTCTGTCTGAAACTCGTTCATGTTTAACTAAATTATATAATTATTTATTCAACTGAATTAAATCTTTGAAAATTGTCTGTCATGGAAAGCAAAATATTATTCATAGAAATTTAAAAGAATTACATCATTTCAATTTGAATCTCTCAAAATCAAATAATTTAATTCCTTGTTGATCCTGAGGTCCAAAAAGATAATGACATTTACAAAATAATTGTTTAAAATTTTACTAAATGTTAAGCTCATATATTTAATTGAAATAAAAAAAATTTTTTTTATTAAATTTGTTGTATTTTAAACATTGTTTTAGTTTTTCGTTGATTTGAAATTAGGTACATTTACATGTTCTGTCTTGTTTTGATTGAATGGAGAGATATTGATATTTGTAAATGTTATTAATTTAATAACAATTATTTATTTTTCGTCGTTTTTATTAGTGTCATCTGTTATATATGTGTGAATTTACAAACAGAAAATCTGAAACTTGTTTAAAATATTTTTGAACTTTCAGGAAGATTGTGAAATTCAATGAATATTCTATAAGCAGTTTAAAGAGAATAATGTATATTATTAGTTCACTCTTAATAGAGTACTGGATTATTCATGAATCGGATATGCTTTTCTTTATCATTTTGGCTTTCTTAGTATTAAAATCTTCACAATTTTGAATGATTATTATTTATACTAATCTAATATATAAAGTTATCTTATCAGATTTTCAAAGTTAGACCCACATAACATTTAAGCTGACAAATCAAACTTTGCTTCTGAATATCCAATTTTCAGTTTTTATTGTTGTACTATGTTATTGGCAATATAATAACATACTTCGCTACAGTTTATTTTAACATTACTTAGTCCGGCTCTAACAACTGTTCATATAAAACATTTTTAAATAATTACCTAAAAATAAAAGTCAACAAGGGGGATAACTCATTTTAAATTGAAGAATATGATAGAAGTTGTCCACCTTAAGTTAAAAAATGTGCAAACAAATAAAAAATTAAAAACTAAAATGACTTCAGTACATACTTGGCGATTCCGAGTAGGTACAGCTAGTCTATATATTGATATTTATCTATCTTCGTATGTATGTCAACAAAGTCAGCCACCCTCCCAGCAATAAGAATGCATGCACACACACATAAATGCAGACAGAGGAAGGAGGAGGAGAAAAAGGAGGAGGAGGCGAGAGGAAAAGGATATTTACAGACCGGGGAGTGGTTAAGAGTAATTTGATATATGCTGGAGTGGGGAACTATTTAATTAAAAGTAATAAAAAATATATAATTAGATAAAATGATAGGTATATTTTAGGGAAAAGAGATTAATATTTTTAATTTTTTCATGATATATTTGTGGATATCTAATTTTGTAACGTAAAGCGGTTTTAAAACATAAATAAATATTAACTCTCTGAAATCTTTGACTTGAAAAAAAAACTAAAAAAAAAAACTGTAGCAACATTAGATAAATATTAAATTAAAAATCTTTTTTTGCATCTGGGCGAGTTCATGTTTCGAAATAGATGTGAAGAAAGTATATTTGGAGGTCGAGGCTATTGAGGTTGTTCAGAAGTTGTGTTACTTTGGTGTTAACATTGGAACACAGGGAGGAGTTGGTACTAATGTGATTGCAAGAGTTAGGAGTGAATGGATTAAGTTCAGGGAAGTTCTGCCATTACTAACCAGCAGAGCATTACCACTGTAAGTGAAGGGAAGTCTATCAAGCATGTGTACGAAGTGTGATGATGTATGAAAGACAATTTGGCCGATGAGGGTTGAGGACAAGCGTTGCATGGAGAGAAATAATATGTGAATGATACGATGGATGTGTAATGCGAGTCTTAAAGACAGGTTTAGATCTGATGACCTCAGAAAGAAGATTAAATCTATACAGTATAGGGAGATGTGTGCAGAACAAAAGACTTTAATGGTATGGCCATGTTGAAAGAATGGATGAGAGTTCTTGGGTTAGTAGATGTAGAACAGTTGGGGTAGTAAGGTCAGTTGGCAGGGGAAGGTCAAGGAAAAGATGGGAGGAAGTGATAAGGATGTATTTGAGAGAAAGAGGGATAAAGACCTGCCTAGAAATAGGTTAGTTTGGAAGTCAATTTCTTAAAGCCGTCCAACACATGCCAGCATGTAAAACGGACATTAAACCGAATATGATTATGATGATGGTGATGAGTAAAAAGTGATGACTGAGTCTATTATTATATAGATTGACTGACCTCCTTTTTCTTGTCATTATCATTTTCATCATAAGTGTTAATCATCATCATCATCATCATCATCACCAGCACCATCACCATCATCAATAATGATGATCATCATCACCATGACATAAAGTAATCCTAACACATGATTATTTGTAGAAGAAATTTGAGGGGGTGAATTTCCACTCAGCAAACTTAATTTACTTTCCCGCTTTTATTTTTTACTTTTGATTGCTAGAATAAACATTTTTTTCTTTCTCTCTTTCTCATTCATTATTTTATTAGCTTATGTGATTTGCCTTTTTCTTATATTGTTGTTTGTGTTATTTGTTATTGTTGTTGTGGCAGTGACAAAACTAAAAGGTAAGTAGAATATATTGGTTCTTTTACCAAATATTCTATTCTTTGGCATCTTTTTCGTATTCATTTTTCTTTTTATATTTTTTTACATTTTTGTAAAAATATCCCTACACATTTTTCTGTCTGCAAATCTCATTAACATTTTTGTTGATGATGAAAAAAACAAAACAATAACAGCTAAAAAATATAGGAATTTTTTTTTCAAACAAACATATGTAATTTTACTTTATATATATATATACAAATCTGAATCTGAATGAGATGTGGCTAAGGTGAACAGAAGGGAACGGTGGTAGCCAGCATCCTTTGTGATGGAGGAAGCTCTTTTGATCTCAGTGGAATAAATTAGATGTTTCATTGGACATTTCTCAGGGTATTTAAGGCACTGTATAAGATTGTAAGTTGGAACTACTTGGGCTTCAGTTGTAAAGCCTCAGACCAATTCTATTCAATTTATCTTTCGTTTCCTTTCATTATTAAATTGAATTATCACAAAAGTTCCTGAGTTTATTTTAAATGAAAACAGATTCTTTTTTGTTAGAATTTTAAACAATAAAAACAGGCTTCATCTGAGATTTTGCCAAAATATTTAAAATAGTCCCTAAAGAAAATGCCTTTTTGCAATAACTTTAAAATATTCTCGCTGTCATCTTTATTTATTGAAAAAAATGAATAAATAAAAACAAAATGCTACTTTGGAGGAGGGGGGGGGGTACGGATCAGGGGGGTGCATAGTAGAATAGCAATTAACAGAAGAGAAAATGAAATCAACAAATCAATTTCAAGTTTTGGCCAAAGATACTTATGTTCTTTCTGTACAAATTCCCATCAGAATGACATTAATCCTGATTCTTTCTGTGTAACAATTTCCGTCAGACTTTGGAGGCATTCTAGTTAAGTCTTCGTTTTGTCTATTTTATCGCATATCAACTGTTTCTGTTATTTTAATGCCGAAACGATTCATTGGATACGAATAGTTGAATGCATGTCAGTATTTTATCCTACCCTAAGGGGAAGGAGTAAAGGGTCGCTTTCTCAATCGGGATCCCTGGATCTTGGAATGGACTCCCAGGAGATGTAGTAAATGCCTCAACGGCGCAACAATTCAAGGCAAATTTTGACAAGTGCTGAGCTACTGTATCCTCTTCTGTGTAAATGTTTACTACCCTTTCCCTACATGGCAACTGAAGCATGCTTGTTTTATTTTTTGACTAATTTATTGAATTGAAATTAAATTGAATTGCATCATACTTATACAACCGTATCAGTGCATTATTAAACACAATAGATTTATGAAGAGTTGAACTCAAGATTGTGTAAAGGAAAGTCGCAATTCTGTCTGTGTATGTATCCGGTTAAAAGTCAGAAACTACACAAAATACACTTAGAAACCTGACATCATCGGATTCAGTGTGATCATGACATGCTAAAAAGAAAATACTGTAATATTTGTTCCCTTGGAGTCACCAGAGACCCAATTAGTGCATGGGGTTAAAATTTTCATTTTTATGGCAGCTGTTTCAAGCGCAACACTTAAAAACTAGTATGCAATGAGCATATTTTTATTCAGAAAATGTGGTCCAACGAAAAAAGTTTGGAAAACACTATATTATGAAGAAGTTTTGCTAAAAGTATTTCAGAATATTTCTGGAATTGTCTCTACTACAAAAAATATCTGCCCTAAATATTACTACATTAATCAAGAAAAATCTAAGTCCCACTCTTCCCTTTATATGTAAGGGGTAAATTTTCTACATATAAGCATTTTGGGTGCTGATTTTTTTTTTTGAAATCTAATTTACCTTAAACATTCCTCTGTGTTCGAAGAAGTTTTTTCTTATAAAATCTAGAGGTCCCCTCCTGATTCCAGCTCCTCCTAAAACCTATTTAGGGAGTCGGTTTTCAAAACCTAATATGCTTAAAATACTTCTCAGCGATCGAAGATGATTTTTCCTACAAAATATAGACCTTCTCTCCGACTTTAACTTCCTTCTAAAAACCTATTTATGAAGCTAGTTTTCAAAAACAAATCTGCTTAAAAATCTTCTACATAAAATTTTGTAGAATTTTCACAGATAGTTTGGCAATTATACTAATACTAGTGTATACCATTCGTAAAAAATGATGGTAAAAAATTATGCTTCGCCAGTGTTCGCACTAATATTCATATAAAATCATAGAATTACGTCAGAAATTTAATTTTTCATCTATAAATTATTATCATCATGTCTGATGACCTAAAGAATAAAAACACTCATTGTTGACTTTTGATTTAGTGTAGAGGATATCTTTCTGAATTCATTTCAGGTGGTGAGGGTTGTCTGACTTGCTATTTGTTTTCTTGCTTCTTCTCACCACTTGAAATGCGTTCTTCCGGGGTCTAGAAAAAGGCACGTTTTTTACTCGCTAACTTTTGTGTGATGGGACGGATTTATATTTATATATATATATACAAATGAATATACATTGGTCCGTATTATAGAGTGGAGAGTAACTTTGTGGGGTTTTCTTTTTCGGTACAGTGAAATGTGATATAAACTCTGTGAATTCTTTAAAAGCAGATGTTATAGAAGAATATTATAGAATAAAATAGCGAATGGCTTTTATTTATTACTAGCTGTACCTAAAATGAGTTACCTCCCTTGCTGATTTTTTTAATTTAAAAATGTTTTATATTAGCAGTTGTCTGGACCGGACTAAGTAATTTTCAAAATACACTGTAGTTAAGTACGTTATTATATTGCTAATAACACTGTACAACGTTAACAAATGAAAATTTGCTATTCAAAAGCAAAGTTTGATTTTTCAGCTTAAATGCTAATTTGTTCTGACTATCAAAATTCGGCAAGATAACTTTATATGCTAGATGTTGTATTCATCATATAAACAATTTTTGATCCCTAAAATTTATTTTTATTTTTCACTCATTAAGTATGTTTAATTATGACGACACAAAAAGAACCATCAAAGAAAAGAAAATAGACATGTGGGTCTGTTGACATGATAGCAATGCATTTAGTACAAATTATAATAATAGCTTAACCTGATTGTCATTGCAATGTCAAAACGTATCAAAGAAACAGCTGTTTACAAACATGATAGAGATCATTTTTATTAGTATTACTTGTCAGAACTCGAATGTTTTATATAGTGTTCCAGTAAGATAACTTGTCTCTTGTTATGGTTGCTATGATACATACGTAAAAAGCGAACTCACTCGAAGTTGCAACTGGTTCTTGATTACTTGATTAGTATTAGAATGTTCATTTTAATAATACAAAAAAAGCGTCATTTGGTGAAAGCGAAATGAGTTGAGTGTTGATATGCTATCAAATCACATCTTTTATTCCTGTTTGTTTTTTCTAGTAAAATGGCATTAGAGTTTACTTTTTATTCTGCCTAGAAGTGTTGGGAAAGCTTCCCTGCGGTTTACAACATAGTCGTCTTCAAATCCAATGTCAACAAATAATTGTCATAAATAAACAATCAGACTTAGGTCATACCATTGATTGTTCCTCATCTTTCGACTGACAATTTTTCCAGCTCATTAACCCTTATCCTCGAGTGGCTATTGGCCTTGATAATTGGTGAACCTCAAGTTAAAAACAAAACTAGCATCGATTGAAAGTTGAAGTAGTATAACAGTTCTTGGCACAGACTGTGGGCACGACATGCAGTGTTCAAATTCAATTATAGTTCTATACTGATGTTCTCTAATGCCTTTTAGAATGGTAGGAATCCATCTCCTCCTCTTTCAAGCCATGGGTGAAATTGTAGAGTAGACTAGACTCAAGAAAGAAGTTAATCTAGAAGAAGGAAAACTCCAAAATAACGCCAGCCCTTCTCTGCTTACCCCAGCATTTATCCTGTATTCAATTTCTCTCGGACCTAAGTAATTCCGGGTACGCATGAGTGAATTTCGAGATTTCACATCCCTTGCTTCACTATAAACGCATAATTTCACAGACACCCACTCAAAGGGTATTCATTGTCTTTCAAGACAGAATAAGCCAGAATGTCCGAAAAATACTTTTCAAATTTTTATGAGAAAAATAATTAATTTTTTTATTAGCTGTAGCATTGGCATTTTTAATACTATTTTCATTTTGACACACTTATGAAACCTCCGGCATCCCAAAAGCTCTTCAGTCTTAATTTGGTGGAATTTTGACCAATAATTATTTACCCATAAGTGGTGTTTATTATTATTATTAGTAGTAGTAGTAGTAGTAGTATTATTTACTTACTTACTAGGAGTTTTCACAAGATTCAGTATTAGTGATTACTCACTGGCAATTAATGTTCCCTGAAGTTTGAGTGACAATACATCTCCCCAGATTTATAGCTCATGCCGCTTCACTCAATAACCATTGTAAATCATTTTTCATTATCACAACAGACGGTTACCATTGATAACGGCCGTTGGCTATAGAATTTCAGTGGCAATAAGCTTTCCCAAGATTCCAATACTCTCTGTTCCCTTCCAGTGGAGATCTGAATGGTGCTCTTTCTCCTCGGTCTTTCTATCCTCTTTGACCCTCAGACCACTTTGTGTTGTACCAGCCGAGGCTGGTGGCCACTACATGTGTGGGTAAATGTTTTCTTTTTTTTTGGGGGGGGGGGGCGGGGTAGATTATTGTATTTATGGCAGTTTCTGTTCCCTTGGATTCGTGTGATGTTCATTCTATAATTTTTTTCTATTTCTATTTTAATTTACCTATGGTATGTTGACGATCGTTGGTTATCTTCGTTGGTATCCGCATTCTAGGATTCTTCTTAATATTTTGGCTGTTTTCATAATTGCCGTGCGTTATATGGTGTTAATCCTCTATTTATTATTATTATTATTATTATTATTATTATTATTAGTAGTAGTAGTAGTAGTAGTAGTAGCGATAGTAGCATTAGAATTGTGATACTCCTATGACATCTGGATTGCCAAATTTGGTGCAATTATGTCGATTAGTTTTGGAGCCTATAAGTGAGCAAAAAAACAGGCAAAAATACTCAATTATGATATAGCTCTGACAAGTGTTTAAAATTAAGATATATTTTTTCTATTTTGTGAGAATTTACTGACGTAATTATGAATTCCTTTAACGACTGAACATTGTTATTCTATGAATATTTAGATGAGCGCATTTTTTGGCAGTTAATATATATATATGGTGTAGTTTTACATTCATCAAAATAGCTATACATCTGCATTACATACGCATGTATGTTTTTCTTTATCATGTGAAAGCAAAAGTGATTCATCGGAGCAGAACTTCTGTTTAACACAATATCATCTTTAAATGCTCTGAATTGAAGAAGAAAGACATTTACCGTCCGAGTCCGCCATCCGCTTTTTTGAGTAATTTCTGGTGATTTTCGTCGTTATTTTTTAATTGACTAAGTATGAATTGCCGAAAGAAAACGTTGTTCTAAAGAAGAGAAAAACGACTCGTTCAAAGTATTTACAATAAATGGATGTTAATCTTAATTCAGACGAATGAATTTCTTTACTGGGCCTTTCATTTTATTTGCTGTGTTGTAAACTTCTCTGTTGGAAATGTGAATGGTCAATAAAAATCCTCATTCTTTTTTTATTGTTCAACTGTGAGTCAGTCATTCTCTCCTTTCGTCGTTCATCTTCTTTCTGTCTCTCCCAGGAAAGACTACTCGACTGAATAATAAAAGACTATCGATACTTGTACAGCGCATAGACACATGAAACCAATGGGCGCCATTTTGTTTGGGGATTAACTCATTCCCCACCAAATAAGTTTTGAATGAGAGATACATCCATTTCTAGATATGTCGATATACGAGGTTCTGTCTGTGAGTCGATCGGTTAGTCTGTCACACCAGTTTGAAATAGTTATTTCATTGGTCTCTCAAAATTAAGTTTAAAATGGCATTTTAATTGGTCTGTCAAGATTAAGTTTAAAATAGCATTTTAATTGGTCTGTCAAGATTATATTTGAAATAGCATTTTCATTGGTCTCTGAAGCGTAAATGTGAAATAGCATTTTCATTGGTCTGTCAATATGAAGTTTGAAATAGCATTTTCATTGGTCTGTGAAGCTTAAATGTGAAATAGCATTTTCATTGGTCTGTCAATATGAAGTTTGAAATAGCATTTCAATTCATTGTCATACTTAAGGTTTGGTTGTTTTATTTTACCACATATTAAACTTTTTCGTGTCACTTAATGTTGAATCCAATCATTTTGGTAAAAGATTTTATGCTTCAAGGTTTTAATATTTTTAAATATTCGTTCATGATGTACATTTCGGTACGGTTTGATAAATTATTTAAAATAGTTTTATGACATTATGTTATATTTTCAACATCATACAAACGTTTTTGGGATTATTTTATGTCAAATTATGTAATTTTTATAAACGTTCTTATGCTTCGAGTTTTTAATATCTTCAGATATTTATGAATTAATTTGTTTTATAGGTGTTTATCAAGATCACATAAATTTTGCTCACATGAAGACGAGATGCACACATTCTGTTAGAATTCTTTGTAGAGCAATAGTTTGTAGAAAGAAAGTGGTATATTTGTATATTTTTGTATAATCTTACTTTCTTCAGGAATTCTTCGGATTGACCTTCTCAAAAAGGTCCTTAAGGTCATCCCCTTGATAATGTCTAGAAAAGAGTTTCATTAAAATCAATACATTTCACCAATTTATATTCCACTACTCTAAATACAGCATGAAGGATCTTCTCCTTTATGCAGATAAGTGAATGCAATAGATTCAGATTGGGTTTTAAGTCGGTTTAGCTGATTCCATTATTCGTGCTCATTCCATTACAGTACCCGTGTCCCACACAAATATTCTTGGCAAAATTTGATCAAGACGACTTCATCTTTAAGGTTATTGATTCATACCATATTTATATTTATTTAATAATGACTTTTTTTTTATTTATTGATAATTTTTTATTTTGATTGTAAAAAATAATGTGTAATGTTAATCTGCTTTTTTCAGGATCTTAAAACAAATGTTATTACTTTATCTATGTATAAAAAGTCCAATAAATTTAATAAACTAAGGGTTTTGTTAGATAAATTTAAAAAAAATTACTTTTTGCTTTGAACAAAGGCAAAAAAAAAATGATTGTTTTTTACTTGTACCCTTTGTAGAGTCAAATTGACACTTACTGGTGTGAGGACTCCAACTGATGTCTGGTTGATAGGAGAATGCTTGTTTAAATGAAACAATATTTATATAAATAGATTATCCACTCATGGACTAGCAGTCAATCAGAACCCAGAGAATGGACTTACCCATCTAAGCATTATGGAGAATGCCAGCATGGTTATAAACCAACTTTCTGGCTTCTATCTCAGTTTGAGCTCAACTGGTCAAACTGCTGAGCACTGATTACTAAATTCAATAACCTTAATATAACTATGTGACTCACGATCAGATACAAAAGTTATGTTCTTTCACCCCTTCAGAATAACAATGGAAAATTCCAAACTGGGTTGTTGATAAATACAAGATAGAATGATCCATTTTCCGTCTGCTAAATTTACCTAATTTAACTGAAAGAGAAAATTGAGAAATAAAATTATTTCTTTTTTTAATTGCCTTGTTATGAGATTGTCTTTCATATTAAAAAAAATAAAACCAAACAATTCGCAATCAATAAAACCAGGCAATTATTTATTTAATGCAACTTTTTAAAATCAATATGCAAATAAGCCATCCCATTCAGTTTGTGAATCCCCATTTGATTGGATATAAATACAATTACATATTTAAAGTATGTAGGAATGCAATTAGTGTTCTCAATAGATACGAGAGACAGTATCAATTATAATAATACGAGTGTACACATTCTGTCAAAAATGACAGGAAAAAAGTACGCTTTGCTAGTTTTTGTGCTAATATTCATATAAAATAACGTCTTAATCGGTTAAAACTACAGAAAGAAAACGTCTCTAACTGGAAAGTTTTAAAAAGAAAAAAGAAAAAGAAAGAAAAACTGTATCAATTGGTATAGAGAGAAGAAACGAAAAGAAAACGTCTCATTATGGATATAGAGTGGTGGATTTCTTTCCAAATTAATTTCAGACGGTGTGTGGGGATGATTTGCTATTTGCTTTCCCCTTCTCCGAAATACTTGAAGTGGTTTTGTCCGACATGTCTTTTACTCATATGATGAGGGAAAAGTACATATATATATATATATATATATATATATATATATATATATATATATATATATATATATATATATATCTTCATTATAAAGCGGAGGATAAGAAGATAATCTTTGAAATTTTAAGTAAAGCAATTATTAAGAATGAGAATTTGATTTAATAACTTAGGAAATTATGTAGTTTTTGTTACAGACAAACATACACCAAATATTTATTATAATAAGATATGAAACAATTCTGTGTATGCCTAATATATAAGGGAAGATAATCACTAATTTCCACAACCAAATTAAATATGGTTCAACTCAAAATGGGTTACACAAGACAAGTTAGACATAAGGTCAGTTTTTAATGTAAGGATTAAGTCCCTAGTTACTTGTCTGCAGAAGAGGGCAAAGTTTTTTTGTTGTTCTTTCATCACGGCTTTGACGTTGCTAGATGACGTAATATGCACATGGCATTGCTTCGGATGATAGCTAGGGAGATATGTTGGAACATCTAAACAGTTTTTCAGGGCTCGTTCCTATAAGTTGCTATCATCCGTCCAATATCTCATATGAATTGTGAAGTATCGGGGCCGAGGACAATTAATGTTTCAACTTATTGTATACAATTAATTCAACATAAGTTGCTATGTTTAACATAACAGTAGGGAGCATTGTGGGTTCATACCTTTTCCAACAGTAATAGTATGTAAACTATTACAGGAGATTCAATAGGATTTGAACTCGGTGTAGCCGATTACATAGTCTGTGGTGGTATCCATTAGGATAATCACACACCATCCTGGACAATATTTGAAAATTTATTTTGAATATGCAAGTCAAGTCTTACATATTAATTAGCTGTAGTATGATTGGCAAATACAAAAGGTCACTTAAGTACGCTTGACAGGGTTTGACCCTCATTATTCACCTGTCCCCATTATACAATAGCATATATCTGATTGGTTGATTGAATCAAGTTACATAGAGATAGATTTGAATATATAGTTCGTTGCCGAAGACATTTTAGTGAGGACACATGTGACAAAGTAAGCTCCCAGATAGGAATGTTCATGCCTCTTATGGGAATGGAAGTTAAGAATAAAGTATGGTTTAAGATTAAATTGTCATTGTTATCAGCTTCCTGTTTTAGTAAAGAAAAAAGATAACATGGTCAATCATGGCCTAAATATGGGAACAACAGTAGTACCCTCCATGGAGAGTGATACAACATCAAGAAAGAGAACAGAGATTTAAAATAAAATATTTAATGATTAAATTTGGACATAACCATTTATGGGTTCTGCAGCCATTTTCAGCTTTCTTGATTATTCAGTGGCAGCCAAAATGCAAAGTATCTTTTTAATGGCCACAAACTGCTTCGAGTATAAAATGTTTTTTGTTTCTTTTCGTATTTTTTTAACAAAAAAGAACCCAGATAAGTATTAAATATGGATGAATAAATTTCAGAGCATGTTTTTTACAAAAATGGGTTTCCATAAGTGAGAAAAACAGCGGAACATAAGTAAAACAATGTTTACCGATAATTTTCAGGGGATCTTTTTTCTAAATAGACCCCTTGCTGGAGTTGGTGGTTGTCACTTCGATGACTTAACATTGAAATTGATGAGAAATGGTTCAAGAAATTTTTCAAGTTTCTCCCCCCCCCTCTCTCTCACGCATACATATATATGTATATATATATATATATATATATATATATATATATATATATATATATATATATATATATATATATATATATGCATACACACACATATATATATATATGCATACACATATATATATATATATATATATATATGCATACACACACATATATATATATGTGCATACACATATATATATATATATATATATATATATATATACATATATATATATGCATACATATATATTCATGTATATATATATATATATATGCATACATATATATTCATGTATATATATATATATGCATACATATATATTCATATATATATATATATATATATATATATATGCATACATATATATTCATATATATATATATATATATATATATATATATATATATATATAAATATATATATGCATACATATATATTCATATATATATATATATGCATACATATATATTCATGTGTGTATATATATATATATATATATGCATACATATATAGTCATGCATATATTCATATATATATATATATGTATATATATATGCATACATATATATTCATATATATATATATGTATATATATGCATACATATATATTCATATATATATATATATGTATATATATGCATACATATATATTCATATATATATGTGTATATATATGCATACATATATATTCATATATATATATATATATATATATATATATGCATACATATCATATATATGCATACATATATATTCATATATATATATAAATATGCATACATATATATTCATATATATGCATACATATATATATACGTATATATATATATATATATATATGAATATATATACATATATATATATATGCATATATATATATATTAATATATATATGTATGCATATATATAAATATATATTCATATATATGCATATATATATATGAATATATATGTATGCATATATATACATATATATTCATATATATATATATATATATATATATATATATGTATGTATATATATGAATATATATGTATGCATATATATATATATATATGAATATTTATGTATGCATACATATATTTTAATAGTTAAATATATGAATATATATGTATGCATATATATATATATATATATATATACATATATATGAATATTTATATATATGAATATATATATGCATATATGAATATATATATGAATATATATGAATATATATATATTAATATATATATATATTAGTATATATATATACATATATATATATATATATATTTATATATATGAATATATATATGAATATATATATGAATATATATATATTTATATATATGAATATATATTTATATATATGAATATATATTTATATATATATGAATATATATTTATATATATATATATTTATATATATATATGAATGTATAGTTATATATATATGAATATATATATATGAATATATATATATATTTATATATATATATGAATATGAATATATATTTATATATATATATGAATATATATATATATGAATATATATATATATTTATATATATATATATATATATGAATATATATTCATAAATATATATAAATATATATATATATATATATATATATATTTATATATATATATGAATATATATATATATGCATATATATATATTTATATATATATGAATATATATATATATATATGAATATATATATATATATGAATTTATATATATATGAATATATATATATATTAATATATATATATTTATATATATATACATTTATATATATATGAATATATATATATTAATATATATATATTTATATATATATATATTTATATATATATATGAATATATATATATATTAATATATATATATTTATATATATATATATATTTATATATATATATATATATGAATATATATATTTATATATATATATATTTATATATATATTTACATATATATATATATAGATTCATATATATATTTATATATATATATATATGAATATATATATTTATATATATATATATTCATATATATATTTGTATATATATATATATATGAATATATATATTTATATATATATTTATATATATATATATATATTCATATATATATTTATATATATATATTTATGAATATATATATATATATATTCATATATATATTTATATATATATATTTATATATATATGAATATATATATTTATATATATATATTCATATATATATTTATATATATATATATATTCATATATATATATATTTATATATCTATATAATACTAAAACTCTATTGTTCTTGTCTGTTTGCAATCAGCTTTCAGCTTTCCGGTTTTCAACATCCGGTTGCCCATGCGTAAATAGCATCGTCTTCAATCTGTTATTCCAATTCCGTTATTCTCTATTCTGATTAACGAACGCATGAAATTTTTCATTCTGGAAATGTTTATATCGCTTTTAATATAAAACAATTACATTTAATTTCATCAAATAGTTTTTTTGTTTTCTCCACGGCTAAAAACATTCAACGGCAGGACTTCGTAAAGTCTGTCGCAGTTTCAAAAAACCTCCTCCCTTTTAAAAAACAAAAACAAACAAACAAAACAACAACAATCATTATTAATATCAGCCATAATAGCGGCGGTGAACGAAACCACCTCCCACTTTCCCTCTCATAGATTTCACCACTCCTACTCCCTCTGTTTTCGTTACGTACGCGAGACAGCTTGCTGTACCCCCTTCCTTTCTCAAATCGCCCTTTTATTTTTCTGTACTTTCAACTAACAATTTCATTTAAAAGATGATATATAAAAATTTGAATTTAACTATAATAAGTATTATGGTACCTGTTCAGTGCATATTTACCTATAAGTATGGCCAACCACTTATAATTCAGTAACTGTAATTTAAAAAAAAAACAATTATAATAAACAGAACGACGCATAGAAATCTATCTATATTCTTCTTCCATTTTAATATACTTTCATAGAAATGCTTCTGTTATATAAAAAAAACCTATTTTCTTTATGCCACAAGTGTCACGCACATACATGAATTCCATAGCTAATATAACAAACTGACCCAACGGGTCACGGGTGGTCTAGTATATATATAAATATATATATGTTTATATATATATGTGAATATATATATATATATTTATATATATATATATATGAATATATATATATATTTATGTATATATGAATATATATATATTTATATATATATATGAATATATATATATATATATTTATATATATATATATGAATATATATATATTTATATATATATGAATATATGAATATTTATATATTAATATATATACATTTATATATATATGAATATATATATATTTATATATTAATATATATATACATTTATATATATATGAATATATATATATTTATATATATATGAATATATATATATTTATATATGAATATATATATATTTATATATGAATATATACATTCATATATATATGAATATATATATTTATATATATATGAATATATGAATATTTATATATATATATGAATATATATATATATATATATATATATATATTTATATATATATATATATATATATGTATATATATAGATAAAGGTC
The DNA here is from genome assembly GCA_963556195.1 of Sepiola atlantica. Lineage (NCBI taxonomy): Eukaryota > Metazoa > Mollusca > Cephalopoda > Sepiida > Sepiolidae > Sepiola > Sepiola atlantica. The sequence goes on along the minus strand of OY744522.1, from coordinate 88,627,562 downwards.
AGAGAAAGCCATTTAAATTAGTCGAAAATCAAAGATGGCTGCCAGGTTTTTGCATTTCAAAAGGGGAAAGGTGATTCTAAATAATTCAAATACCTATATATATATATATATATATATATATATATATATATATATATATATATATATATCACATGAACACACAAGCAGAGTTTCACTTTAAGAAGATTACCTACCAAAGAAAATAAATCTATGCAATATGTTATGTTGTTACAGAAGTCATGGTTAAGTTTAGTTTGTTTGTATTATGGCATATCAACCATTTTTGGATTCTCATGCTGAAATTCAATACCTATTGAAAACCATTCATTTCACACTATTTATTTAACACAAGTTGCTACTTCATATTGTGGATTTATATTTTTCCCAACAGTATTAGTGTGCAAAAGACCACAATAGATCTAATTAGATTTGATTCTATAGGTTGTGATAGTATCCATTAGGCCAATCATGCACCCCTTATTTATTTCCAGGGTATTTATAAGCATCAAATAAAGAGTTTATGTTTTATCAACGAATGTCATTAGTGGATTTCAATCCTTACTGTTTGTGAATCAGCATAACATTCAGGATTGTTATAAAATATTGTTGCTTAACTTAATGTTTCATTCTTTTATGTGACCGTGTGCATTTTGTTGTTTTTATTTAAAAGGGGGCTTAATGTGAATGATCCTGTTTCCAGTTTGAATCATAAAAAATGTCTCTCTATATGCAAATGAAAATATCGGTCGAATAAAAAAGGTGCCTCTTTTTTAAGCAAACTTATTACATCATGTTTCGACATTTATTCATTTTGAGTCGTTATATTTTATATTCCATAACCTCTACTCGGTAAATGGATTCATTTTTATTGTTTCTTATTGGGTTTTGCCCTGTCAAAACATGATTTGATGTCATCTAAACTTTGCTTAAAAATGTTCTCGGAATTTCTATTCAAAATAGCTGAAAATCCGATCTTTTTGGAATCTTTTAGTCTAGATCCTGCGGAAGGCTGTTAAAAACGATGGAAAAAAATCAAAGATAACCAGAAGTAACGTTGGGATAAGCAGAGAAGAACTTGTGTTATTTTGGAGTTTTCCTTCTTCTAGATTGGTTACCAAATGAAGGCTTAATAATCAAATATCATCATCATATTCAGTTTAACATCCATTTTATACGCTGGCATGCATTTAACGGCTTTTAGAAATTCATTTCCAAACTAACATATCTCTGGACAGGTCTTTATTTATCCCTATTTCTCTCAGATCCATCCGTATCACTGCTTCCCATGTTTTCCTTGGCTTGCTCCTACAAACTGAGCCTGCTATCTCAACTGTTCTACATCTATTAACCCAATAACTCTCATCCATTCTTTCATATCTTTTCTCTCCAATGGCAGGCATATCCTCAACCCTCACTAGCCAGGTTTCACTCCCATGCATCACCATCACTTCATACACATGCCTGATAGATTGTTCCCTTGCGCGACAGTGTAAAGCTAGTCTACTAATTCACTCATAGCTAGAAGTGGGAAAGAGATGGGTGCATACCTTTCGCAAGGTTATTAGAGAAAGTGATTTTGCGACCATGATGGAACTTGAACATCACATGCAAACTCCTCAGTTTGTACTGATAACCAATACACGATTTCCACAAGTAATTCTTCTTCTTCTTCATTGGTCTTTTGATTATCGTGCAGGATTGAGGGGCAATGTTCACACCAGTAGACCCCCCCCCCTCTAGACAGCTGGCTAGCTGCACGCATGGCAGTCCTTACCACAGATCTCAACTTCTGTCGATCCTGAAGGTCAGCATTTAAAAACCTCCAGTCTCTGTCAAATCCCTCCAAGACAACTTTGACCGACCAACTCCACATCTACCAAAGACTTGTAGATTTAGTGCACAGTTAATTGCACTGCTGGATCTGTCCCCGTGGCCATACCAGCGGAATCTTTTTTCCCTCAAAATGGAATCGAGGTCTGCAAGACCAAGTTTTCCTAGCAACTTACTTGTCCACATGGTGGAAGTATCTTTTGACTTGATATTACAAATCCGTCTAACCATTGCCCTGTCATGGCCACTGGTTTTTAATTAAACATGTCAGAATTTTGATTGGTAACTATCATATAACAATACTCAATTAAAGGGGCTTATCTTAACACTACTACAGTTTCACAGTAGGTGTGATCGTCAGAAATGTATAAAAAAATCAAACTGAGGTAAAAAAGCGAATTGTAACAGTATATTTTGAATGTCTGAGATGACGCCACCATGCGCTATTACCTGAAAATATTTTTATATATATATGATCTATCTTTCCATTTAATTTATTTCTATGGACACGTGGCACAAAGGATAAAGTTGATAAGTAATAATCAGTTCAAAGTGACAGTCTTCTGGAGGTTGAATGTTCAATCCTCACTACAAGAGATACTATCTAAGAATAAAATAAAAATTATGTAAGACTTCTAATCGGTCATGGCTGAGAGAATGAGAAAAATGTACCCCCATGGATTAAATAAAGGGTTCAGTTCGAAATTTCGTATAGATTCCCGAGTTCGACAAGACGCACCTGAATAAGGTTAAAGGTTTCATTGGCCAACACGTTGTGAGAATAACATTCAAAATGAGAATAGTAGTCCGAATAATCAAAATAATGCAAAGTGTCTCACCAAATGCCGGAAAGAGACTAATAAACAAGACAGTGAGTTGCAGTTTTCTGTATTTAATTGTTATTGTTTTTGTTTTCTCAAAGGACGATCTCTTTCTCTCTCTCTCTCTCTCTCTCTCTCTCTCTATATATATATATATATATATATATATATATATATATATAATGAGAGAGAAAGAGAGAGATCTTAAATTTCAATTTCCTGTTTTCTTGCTCTTTTTGATCTACTTATAGAAGATAGACCAGCTGGCCAGCTTGTTCGGTAATTGTCCAACTCGCGACCAAACAAACTAGGCTTGTTTTATATTTGATCAATATGATCACTTGAGTTTTGATCACGACTGGGTTGCATCTCTCCTCCCTTGACAACTAACCACTGATCATTTTCCACCCAAACTCTTGTGATCTGTTCGTACTTTGTTCATGTCATTTTGGGTAAGCACTTTCTAAAAACTTCTAACATGTATACAGCACGGTAGAAACTGTGTTATGCACCAATAAATTGATTGTCTGCCAAGGTGAAATAAATCAGTTCATTAGAGAAGTTATGCTCATAAAATCCACTTGGACTCAGAAGATAACAAGAATAAGTATTTTTAAAATTGGTTTGAATGGATTCAATCTTCTTTTAGAGCTGAAGATGCTATTTCTATTTCAAACTTAAGCATGACTAAAAAAAATGCTATTCAAAACTTAAGCGTTAAACACCAAAGAAAATGCTATTTAAAACTTAAGCATGATAGACCAAATAAAATGCTACTTAATATATATATATATATATATATATATATATATATATAATGGAAATCGCCCCAGACAATGCATGAAGCCACTTGATGTAAGGAGCTAAAAAAAAAAAACTACTTCAAGGTTAAAAACTAGCTAACGATAAGTGTTAGATGCATAGATTCCGACCCGGAAAACAGCACTTCTTCCCTCTTTACCAGAAACATCGTTCATGGAATGTGAGGACTAAAGGACAAAATGAGGGAAGTGAGAGTTACGAGGCTGCTGAAAGTAAAGCAAATGTTCACTTTCTACCCTCCTTATAAAGTGTGACAGACCAAAGAAACTATTTAAAACTTAAGCATGACACAAACTGACAGACAGACAGAGGCTCTTCTAGAGATGTCAGGATGCATCTAAAAATAGACTTCCAATATTTTTGCATATTTTGATTTAATTCTGAAAATGTTTAAGCCTTTCATTACTACTAAAAATAAATACAGCCTCAAAAGATGTGAAACAGAATTGCATTGAATTTGCCATAGAAAGCACTTCAGATGTCGGGTGTGTCATAAAAAGAGTGGGGCTTTGAAATTAAAATGTTACTGATAATATTAATAATAATTATTTTAATTAATATAGGCTCTAAAACTATTGGATAGAATTGCACAAAATTCGAAGAGCCCTTGGGATGCTGAATGTAATAAAATTAAGAATAACTAATTATTATGTTTAAATAAAGCCCCTAGAGATGCTAGACTAACAGACGCCCAAAGGTCGGTTTTTAGGTAATCTTTATAACAAAATAAACTAACATTGTAAATTCGTATGAATCAGCATGGTATAACATTTTTGACCGGCTCGATTCTGTTGTTGGCATTGGTTTCTCAAATTCTTTCTAGAATTAGGTACTCACAGAAAGGTTGCCAGCATCCATAAGTGAAAGTGGTGCTATGGAACCGACTGGATTCGAACTTGATACGCCCAGGTCGTCAGTCCGCGTTGGTATCCACTTCCCCAGTCCTTATAAACATGTAGCATATTGGAAATAGCTGTTAGTCGTTCTATTTTAGGGTATCTTTAAAGTCTGTATATTACTAATCATTTAATTGATTTTCTTTTCATATAAAAAAACCTAGTGTTGTGACGATTAATCAGAATCGGGAATCGGATAAATCAGAACTTTTTGGGTATCAAAATTGGAAAAATTTGAACCTAATTTCCGATTCCAAAAACGATTCTTTGAATTTTCTTTGCTTTTGTTTTTTGTTTAAAACTTAATTTTCTAATGATAAAATGATAAATATTTATTGTTTTTAGATTACCAGTAAAACTAAAATCTATATATCATAATAACGAATTTGGTAAAAATGGCACGGGAAAGATGGCACAGGTACAATGGCAAGAATGAATAAATAGGAAAAAACGGCACAAGTGAAAACTGTTGATGGAAATCTCACAACGAGTTTATCAAATCACTTTTTTCAATCAATTACGAGGAAAAGATTAGAGAAAGAATAGTTATAATGTAGGAAAGAATAGGAGTAATGTAACCTCCCCCCTAGTGTACTCTTACTTTTGCGAAAATATATGCACACATTACACGGATTTTTATGGTAATCTAAAATATGAAATACAAAACAAGAACTCTATAACTAAATATTTAGAAATTTGTAAAGAAGCAGAATCAGAATCCGTACTTGTATCGGAATCGGGAATTTAGAACAGAATTGGTAATTGTATCGAAATCAGGAAAAATATTGGGATCGTCCCATCAGTATAAAAAACATTAAGCATAATATGTAAAAACTTTATCTACTTAAATTTTACAACCTTAACAAAAGAACGCATTTAATGATTCGTGTCTGTATTCAGGCAAAACAAATATAAGTTCGTTTCTTTCTGCCCTCACGAAATACAGATAGTAAGTAAAAGCCGCTTTCCTGCTTGGAATGGCGGACGCTATCTTATCCTCCGGTTTTCATTTACTTTTCTTATGTTTTTACTGTTATTTTTATTTGATTTTGTTTTCTTTATCTTGGGAGCTGATTCTTTTATTGTCTAATATAAAAACTGTTCCAGAATTGTCGAATTGTAATACGGCATAAAAGAGAAATGCCTCTGACCCTCAATCAACCAGTCCCCTGTTCATTGTTCCATATCTCGGTTTATAATCTGGGTGGATAGCTTGGTGTGATAGTTTGACTGATGGGGAGCACCCTCTGCTCTGCAGACACAGCAGCAGGATAAGGATGTATAAAGAAAACGATAGCAAGTAAAAGACAGAAAGGGCGGGACATAAAGAAAAGGAAAAACGAGATGAAATAAGAAAAACCAGTGAATTTTACTCCATCATATTTTCCATGTTCCTCTACGATGTTGCCTATTGATCCTTGGTTGATTCAGTGCCAAGATGGTAAGACACATATGTCTGTCTCTCTTCAGAACCAGCCACCACCCACACAATGCACCCTTACCCCATTACATTGGAAATCCTACTGCCACCCCAAACAAACCATCTTCCATCATTGCACGATATTGTTTAAGCAGCGTTTCACTTATGAAGCATGACTAAGCCCACAATCTGCACGTTCTTTTCAGGGTCGAAAATTCACATGTTCTCTTGGACTAGTACTAAACGATTAGAGACCATTCTTTGTGTTCTATCTCTTGAGACTTACTTCAAGAAGTAGTGTTTTCTTTTGCATAGTAAAACTCAGACCTTCTCTTTTGTTAGTGTTTTTTTCCTTTAAATAACAATCTTCGGTAATTTTTCAGATCGAAAAATAGAAATACAGTTTCACATTGAAAACATAGAATGATAGTTCTTGGGTTAGAACAGTTGATGTAGCAGGGTTAGTTGGCAAGGTAAGGCCAAAGAACGCATGGGAGGAAGTAATAAGGATGGATTTGAGAGAAAGAGATAAATAAAGATCTGACTAGAGATGGGTTTGTTCGGAAGTCAATTTCTAAAAGCCATTCAACACATGCCAACATGTAAAAAAACATTTTTACCCTCTTATGACATCTGAAGGATGCTTCATGCCCAATTTTGTGCAATTCTCTTGGGTAATATTGAAGCCTATAAGTGACCGACAACTGGCAGATCAACAAATAGAAAATGCTAAATTATAATATACATATTTGTGTGTGAAAGAATATACTAATTATGTAGATGTTTTTAAAATAATCAATCATGATCATATTTGTGTATGTGTATATATATATATATATATATATATATATATATATATATATATATATATATATGAAAGAGAAAGAAAGAAAAAGGGGTGGGAGTCAGTCTGATACAGATGAATAGTTATGAACATATTTTGATTTAAATATGCATGAACTGATTCATATATATATATATATATATATATATATATATATATATACATCAATCCAGCCAAAGCCTAGTATCATTAGGGATTATTGTTGTTTAGCAAGTGCGAGAGAATGCACTCAAAAAACTCTTATTTGATCACTTGAAGATGATGAAGAGTAAGAGAAGATGGTAAAATAAAAACAGTTGAATCATTGGAAAAAGGTGGATAAAAAAAAAATATTATTCTTAAGATGCTTTCATTCAGTCTTCACGTTTAACAATGAAAATGCTATTTCAAACTTCAGTGTGACAGACAAAGGACAACGCTATTTCAAACTTAGTTATAGTAGTAGTAGTAGTAGTCAGAGTTGCAGAGTCGGAAGTTTTGGAAGGAGTTGGACTCGGATTCATAAGAATGCTAGGTGACTGAGTCGGAGTCGAATCTTTTAATCTCCGAAAAATCAACAGGCAGTCTGAATATTGGAAGGCATAAGGAAGGAGTCTGAGTCGTGATATTTTTAATCCTAGGAGTCGGAGTCGGACCATATACTTGCAACTCTGGTGATAGTAGTAGTAGTAATAGTAGTAGGACTATTTGATCCTCTTGACACACTCAGCATGCCATAGGTTCTTCATGCCAAATTTGATACATTTCAGTCAAATAGTTTAAGAGCTTATAAGTGTCTATTGCTCTCATAGAAGTAGACCGTCTAACAAATGTCACAAGACGTTAAACCTAATATCATGATAATGAGTAGTAACATTTTTACCCTTCTATGATCATTAAATGTGACAGACCAACGAAAATGCTATTTTAAACTGAAGTGCAACAGACCAAAGATAATCCCATTTTTTAAAAATAACTTAAAAACTGAGTGAATCTAACCCAAATATTTGGCTCCTATTCAGGGCAATTGCCACAATCGATCATTTTCAGAAAGCTTGACTGTCTAGTTTTTTAAATATTGAGATTTATTGAAAAATCTTAAGTGTAACAGACTATAATTCAACTAAACTGAAATGTGACAGACTAAAATTCAACTAAACTCCAGTGTGACTGAGTAAAATTCAACTAAACTTAAGTGTGACAACCTAAAATTCAACTAAACTTAAGTGTGACAACCTAAAATTCAACTAAACTGAAGTGTGACAACCTAAAATTCAACTAAACTGAAGTGTGACAACCTAAAATTCAACTAAACTTAAGTGTGACAACCTAAAATTCAACTAAACTGAAGTGTGACAACCTAAAATTCAACTAAACTTAAGTGTGACAACCTAAAATTCAACTAAACTGAAGTGTGACAACATAAAATTCAACTAAACTTAAGTGTGACAACATAAAATTCAACTAAACTTAAGTGTGACAACCTAAAATTCAACTAAACTGAAGTGTGACAACATAAAATTCAACTAAACTTAAGTGTGACAACATAAAATTCAACTAAACTTAAGTGTGACAACCTAAAATTCAACTAAACTGAAGTGTGACAATCTATAATTCAACCAAACTGAAGTGTGACAACCTAAAATTCAACTAAACTGAAGTGTGACAACCTAAAATTCAACTAAACTGAAGTGTGACAACCTAAAATTCAACTAAACTGAAGTGTGACAACCTAAAATTCAACTAAACTGAAGTGTGACAACCTAAAATTCAACTAAACTTAAGTGTGACAACCTAAAATTCAACTAAACTTAAGTGTGACAGACTAAAATTCAACTAAACTTAAGTGTGACAAACTAAGCTGAAACGTGACTCTCTGACCGACTGAGAAAGGGGGAAAAAGTCTCCCACAAAGATGCAAAGCGAATAGACTACTGGTTTGTTTTATGATTTTTTAGAGCCTTTTTCTTCTTTCGTCTCTCCTTTGTAAATTAAGTGTAATATATTCAAGTTGTTACAGACAGTTAAAGAAGAGAACAGGGATGAGGTGTAGGAGGGAGGGTAATTTGATCAAGAAGGTGAGAGAGAGAGAGGGGGAGAAAAATGGAATAAAAAGAACTTTATGCAGAGTAGGTGGAAGTAGATAAATCGACAGTAAGACAAAAACAGATATACATACAGACAGACAAGCGGAGATAGGCTGACAGACTGATAGAGTTATAGATAGAGACGAGATTTTACAAAATGATCATGCATACAAATATGTAAAGAGATACAATAGATAAAAGGTTACCAGAATCGGGTGTCTGTCTGTCTGTCTGTCTATCTATCTACAAATCTTTATAAATATTGAAAGAAGTGGACAAGATAAATTAAATCGGAATAACTTACATCTATATGAATATAATGGATGTGCTGTGTCTGTCTGTGTTGTAGAGAAAGTAATGACCCCCTCCTTATACAATGAACATTTCTGAGTACCATACCAATCATGATGGTGCTAGCCTTGAGGAGTACGACTACGACTGTAGTACAAGTATAGCCAGGCCGTTACCCGTATACATTACAAGCCAGTTACCCAACCTGTAACTACCTATTGCATTGTTCATTTACACTAATAAACTCTGTTATATTTGTATGCTGGCTGTTTGAGTTGATATTAAATATCGTCGGATAACATTACAAAAGTTTGCTAACTACTAAAAGACTATTAGACATATAAACTTGAAATTTTATAAATATGTATCAGATATAAACAGGTGTGTCATATTTACTTTATTTCCTCCCTTTTATCTAGGATCAAAATGTAGTATCTGTTCGGTCTCAGAAGGCCATCATCCTTTCGAAGCAGAGATGGGTCTATTTTCCTGTCAATTGAGGCCTCTCTCATTCATGAAGGGAGTCTACAACAGATTATTTTTGTTGCCAGTTCAGAGTGCCCCTTTTTTGAAGGGCTAGATTTTGCCCACATTAACAAACCGATCTTGTTTCTAACTTTGCTTTCGTAGGGGTGGGGGTGAGGGTAAAAAAATGTTTGGTTTGTTTTATTTCATAAAAGAGGGGGTAAGTAATTACTAGAAATCATGCTAATTCTCAAAAATGGAGAAAATTTCGATTCTTTTCTGACTCCACAAAATGAACACTTTTCTAATCGCATATCTCCAGTCATGTAAGCTGCAGTTTCACACAGTTTCACCATATCAGCGCGTTTTTGATTGATTTGAAGTATCTGTGAGGTTATCAGAAAAGGGATAGTATTTCTATCTTTCATATCTTTATAAATATTGAGAGAGGACGAGATAAATTAAATCAGAATAACCTACATATTATACTAGAAGAATACCCGTCCCAAGACAAGTATCAGCAATATGTATAGCATTACTTTTAATTTTACTTTGTTCCATTTTTTTTGGGGGGGGGGGGGCGATTTCAGGAGCACCTCCCCCCGTCCCAAATAGTAAAATTTTGAAAAAAAAAATGTACCCACATTACTAAACGTGTTACTAAAAATACGTATCCTATAAATTCTAGTTTAAGAGTTTACCCCACACATACATATTAAGTGACGCTCACACGCACGCCGGTTCAAATTTTATTACATAATATATCTTAAAATTTGATGTAGAGCAATTTATTTCTTGATTAAATATTTTGTATCTCACTATATTTAAAAGTTTTTTAGAGGGAGATAGAGGTCGACTTTGGGAGACCCTCCCCCCCCCCCCCCCAAAAAAAAAATGTAAAGTTTACAAAAAAATGATGTGTCCATGTTATTTACCGTGTTGCCTCGAATATATATTCCGTAAATCATAATGATCGGTTCATTAGTTTAAGTGTAAATCTTATACATAGAAATATATATATTTATATATATATACACATACCTAACTTTATATATATTTAGAGAGAGATATTTGTTTTACCTATAGGCTCGTCTGCTGCTTCGTCCCTTTTACCCCCTCCCACTGCACGCATGCATACCAAAATGAATAAAATCCCCTCCACCTCTTTTTTCCTCTCTTTTCTCTCTACTCTTTTTGCTGTTTTCCTTTACCATATCACCTTCTAGATTTCCCTGTCTTTTATCTTTCTCCTTTCTCTGGTTCCCCGTTCTTTTATCTCCAACGTCCATATCACTTTTTGTAACAAATTGAAAATAACATCTTCACTCGTTTCTGAGGAAGTCTTTCAATAATAAAGATAAGATGTTAAAAATCTCACCATAATTGAATTTTATTTGTTATGTCTCTTTGAACATATCTTTGTTTAATCAATAATCTCATGTCAGTGTAAAATAAAAACTGTAATTTCACCGTATTTCCAATCATAATTTCCTAATTGGCATCATTCATTTATTATTGATATAGTTCTATTTTTTAAGATATCGAGCTCTTTATTTATTCAAGATAAGCTGTTTCAGTTAGGTTTTGTTCAGAATTTCATAGGTTTGTTTCTTATATATATATATATATATATATATATATATATATATATATATATATATATATGTTATTTTTAATATTTTACCTACGTACGACGTCGTTTTGAGCTTATGGCTCTCATCAGCACAGGTAAATAAAAATCTCAGACGGTCATAGGCGTTCACCCAGTCCCATTAGGCCACGAGAGATTGTCGCGTAATAACGGAGAAATTAAGTGATGTTTACACTGAAAGCGGCGAGCATAGACATCTAAACATTCGATAGCACTCAACGATAGAGTCGGAGCATTGCACTGAAGCTTTTAGGTGAATGTATAAATATAGTATTAATTCCTTTATTTATACAAACATTATTACCTACATATATGCATACATGTTTCAGCTGCGATCTTGTTCAAAATCCAGCTTCATCTGGCCATCGTACCAACTGAACTGATGTAGCGGCATTTTGGACGAGATCGTAGCTAAAATGCCAATAATGTTTGTATAAATAAAGGAATTTATACTATAATACAGCTCTACTTATTATTGAGCACTATTTTATAAACACTGGGATTTCATTGGATTAACATCTAGAAAACAATACAATTACCATATATATATATATATATATATATATATATATATATATATATATATATATATATATATATAGGCCAGTGATAGAAAAATAAAGACAAATACTGTGAAAAAGATGAGACGTCTTTGAGATGGGATACTTGTAAACTGAGACAGGCCAGCTGAATCAAACATACCACTTCTATCCTTACCTAAACCCTCACTCTTCATCTCCATTCCACCCCCACGCCCCTCATCTCCACGAGCAGCAGCAACAGCAGCAGCGAAAGGTATTGATCTCCAGATTACCGAAAAGGATACCTATCTGTTGGAGAATAAGGACAAACAGAGGGAAGACTAGAAATAGATAGATCATACAACCCCCACCCACCTATTATTTCCAATCACCCACAGCCCTCATCTCCTATCATCACTACCAATCCTACTACGTTTCAACATCATAAATACACACATACACACAAACACGTCTATATATACATATATGCTCTCATTAAAAGAATAGAGCACTCCCAGCTGCTGAAAATGCTTAATAACTGCACTTACATTTCACTTACTGTAGTAAGCTTGTACTGATAGCTTAATAGGCAAGACGTCCACCTCTTAACAAAAAAAAACTAGTTTCAATTTCAGCTTGCTTGTCTAGCCACACTGAACAGCTGTGATACAACAAAACATCTGTCTACTTTATAATAAAGACCAATGTGTATTTATTTGTATATAAATAAATATAAATCCGTTCCATCACACAAAAGTTAGCGAGTAAAAAAAGTGCCTTTTTCTAACCTCTAGACGAAACTATTTCAAGTGGTGAGGGGAAGCGAGAAAGCAAATGCCAAGTCAGACAAGTCCTCCTCCTGAAATGAATTGTTGTTATATTATACGATTTCATTGGTGAGTTTAGGTGACCTCGGTTTTGCAATATAACAAAAGGAAGGGGAAAATAGGAATAAGATAATTGAAAACCTAACGAAAAATAGGGTGAAAATAATTAAAGGTGATCAGTGAAAAAATATATGTCTTAATTTAGGAATATTTAGAATAATAATTATAGCAGATATTGAATAATTAAGAATATTAATTATTGATCGGCTAGAAAATAGAATAGTCGGAATACTTCCGGTGATATGGGCAAAACGGAAGTCACCTAATTTTAAGGACACAACACTAGCGAAAAAAACAAAACAAATGGATAACAGAATGAAAGAAGGAAAATAATAACTAAAAAAACTAAAGAAAAAAGAAAATAACGAAGACGGCCAGTAAAAATATATACTTTAATTTTATGAATAGTTAGATTAATAATGATAGCCGATGATGAATGATTAGAAATATAAAAAGATAGGATACGTTCTTGTATTTAAAAAGATGTAAAAGGGGCCATAATTCCATGTATTAAAAAAAAAATTGTAATGAATATTGACTGTAATTCAGGCTATAATCGCCATATTTTTAAAAAGTTTTTTTTTAATTTGTTTTTGTACGATTTACATTGAGGATAGCCACACCAAGAAATAAATAAATGCAGATGAGCATTTTACAAATATCTTGATGTTAGCCGAAACAATTGTCTGCGAAATAAAAAAAATAGGTTGGAAAAAATGACGTGAATCTGTCCTCTGTGATAATGATGTGGTATTGAACTATGTAAAATACTAAATATATATAACATAGATCTTTGTAAACCCAATTACATGATCAATTCGCGTCAAGGAATTCAACATAACAAATTGTGTACGATCAGGTGCAGAAGAACAACACCCCCCCCCCCAAAAAAAATGGTACCAGCCTAGGCTGACACCACACAAAATATTTGTATAGGGTCAAGGAGGATGAGAAGACCGAGGAGGGACAGCACAAACCAGACCTCCACTGGAAGTGCAGAGAGTGCTGGGACCTTGGGAAGGCTTATTGCCACCCAAATCCCAAAGAAGACCAATGGTCCTTACCAGCGAGAAATCAATGGTAAACGGCTGTTGCGATACTGCAAGATTATTTGCAGTGGCTATCGAAAAGAGGTGGAGAACACTGGAAATCTGGGGAGACTTGTTGTCACTCAGACTGCAGGGAATACAGCTGGTTGTTGGTGAGCAATCACTGATGACCTGTGTGAGAACTTCTAGGGAGTACAAATAATAATTTTTAATAATTCTATTTAAATTTGACAATTTATATTATTTATGTGTTTCCGGCTGTTTTTTTTTTATTTTGGTTGTTGTCGTTTTCAATGTTTCGCCGTTTTACACCCCAGTTTCCTTCATCAGTTGCTATTTTCATAGTAACGGTTTAGAATTTCTTATTGGACCCATTATTTAATCTACTGTGGTAGATTGCTCTCATTCGATTAAACAAGGGGTCCAATTCAAATTTTCCAGACAAGAGGTACCTGAAGAAGGCCAGTGAGTACAACGGTTGAAACTTTACGAAAATGATGACAACAGAGATGAAGAAATCAGTCCAAAACACATAATGTGAATAACATCAATATGTCGTCTTTAAAAAGTATCATCAAATAAATATGATAAGTAATTTTATTAAGAAATGTTAACTGAGTAAAACATTGCATTTTTGGGTTTTGTTAATTCTTCATCAAAACGTAAAAAAAAAACAACATTTATTCATTAAACAAATCAATTTGTATTTCCTTCACCTGAAAACATTGTATAAGGCTAGAAACGTATTGATCAATGATTTTAAATTGAGGACACCGTCTTTATTGTATTGATTGATTAGACAGATTTCAGAAGGAAGCAATACTAACCTTCAAAAACCTGACCCACTCAAAGTCAAAGGTTAAAAGTCTAGAGGTCAAATTAAAACTCTCAAGAATTGAACTTTTAGGCTTTTTAAATCCATTGTAAACACGAAGATGAGGTAATATTTAAAAAAAAACTTACAGGTTGACAGGTTTTGAGAGAGAGAGAGAGAGAGGGGGGGGGGTTAACATGAGTGGTCAAAAGTCACAGGGTTTAAAAAGAAGCATCATCCGTTTTATCCCTCGATTTTTTACTTTGTGGTTATCTCCAAAATAGTAATGCAATCTAAGCTTTCTGAGGTTACTAAACTACCTGTATATGTATACAGCATAATCACGTTGACACAGGGGTTCTCATTAGATCACCGAAATTAAGCAACGTTGAGCCTGGTCAGTACCAGATGGGTGACCATTTGGGAATACCAGGTGCTGTATGTAAGAGGATGTCGACACCTCTGCAAGAACTTAATGTCGTCATCTCCCCTAACTGGGATATACATGCGACTGGGGACCGCTTGTGAATTTGATACTTCCATGAACTCCCTCTTTCAGATGAAGCCGGTTCAACCTGCCCAGGGTGAATGCTGTACCTGGTAGGGGTATTAAACGACCCATGAACTATTGGGTCAACGTTGGTACATTGTACATTTCTTCTTCTCTTCTTACTCTATTTACCCCTTTTTTCCTCTTCTTCTTCTGTCCTTTTGCTTTTCTTCTTTACTTACTCTCCTTCTCTTACTCTTCTTCTCTTATGCTGCTACTACTATTACTACATCTTCCTCTATTCCCATCTGTCCGCCACTTCTCGCTTCATTCGCCCTTCTTCTCACCATCTAAAACATTCCATGTGCAAACAACAAACCAACCAGACAGGCAAGATTATCAGAGTTTTAGTAAAATTATAAAGATGTATTTTTCTAATTACAAAATAAAGAAATTATTAATTTTAAGGTTTTGTTTTGTTTTGTTTCTCCATTTTATGGCATATACACCCTTTTCGTTTTATTTAATGCCGAAACACAACATCTATTAGAAACGATTTATTGAATACTAGTTGCTATTTTACACATTTAAGGGTTTTGGAGAATTGTGGGTTCATACCTTTGCCAACAGTAAATGAACACAAGAGATTTACGCAGATTTGAACTAAACATATCTAATTCCATAGTAAGCAATGGTATCCATTAGGTCTACTAGTAAAGATATGCTCCCCTGGTCGCATATTTTTGCTAGTATATATGACAAATGAACATATACTACATACCCCCCCCCCCCTAAAAAGGGAGGTAATACCTGGGAGGATGGTCTCATTACGACAGAACAGATAGTAGAACCCATCCCCCCGCCCCAAAAAAGGACTTGGTAATAACCATAGAATAGATGCTACAGTATTGCCCTCTCAAAAGAAAAGAAGGGGTAATGCCTGGGAGGATGGTATCCTGACAACAGAACAGATACTACACTAGCCCTTGGAGTGAGCATTGAAAGATAGTACATTAGTCTGAAATAGTAATCTGAATTGAGCATGACGATAGTATAGGTTCGGCTTCAGACAGCAGATACCAAATCTTTTATTATTAATAGATAATGCATCATGTATTTTGATGCTTAAATGTTAATTGTTATGTGAAATATGTTTGATGGTTCAGCCATAAACAATTGATAACTGTTGATAGACATTGTCTTGTGCTTACTTGACGTTTTATAAAGATTGGCATAAAGGTTAGCGTGTTTGCTAATAGGCCAAGAGATCAGAGTTCAATTCTCAGTCAAGTCATGCCAAAGACTCAAAAAATGCTACTAGATACCTCCTTGCTAAACACTCAGAATTGCAAGAGTAAGTGGAGCAATCCAGGGAAAGGAGTGGCGCCCTCCCCTACATCTCAACATTGAAAAGGGAGCTTTCAGATTACCTTCGACTATGGTCGATCCATTTATTTATTTTTTTTATTTACAAAGATTTTCAAGTAAATTACATCAAATTAATTATTTTGGTAATTTACTATATATATATATATATATATATATATATATATATAAACAATAATATTTTTTAAATAAATATTAAATATTTAAATACCTAGAGACATCGATGTTTCATGCTAACGCAATCTTCAGTCTAGGAACTAATTTTCAATGGTCGGTGGGCGCGAACCCCGAACACAAATCGCCACTGATTCGTAGTCGGTGATCTTAACCAAAGGGCCATCGTCAATTAATTAGTAAATGCAGAATAACTTTAACTGTAAATATCGACACGTGGCCGTTATTTACCAGGCAGCTCAGAGTGACCTTCGAACCGGTGTTCGGATCTCGCATATAGCTATTAGTACTGCTTGTTATTAAAGCTACTCGAAAAGTGCCCAGCTCTTGTGGGAAGGGGGGCTGATAAACAATAATATTTTTTAAATAAATATTAAATATTTAAATACCTAGAGACATCGATGTTTCATGCTAACGCAATCTTCAGTCTAGGAACTAATTTTCAATGGTCGGTGGGCGCGAACCCCGAACACAAATCGCCACTGATTCGTAGTCGGTGATCTTAACCAAAGGGCCATCGTCAATTAATTAGTAAATGCAGAATAACTTTAACTGTAAATATCGACACGTGGCCGTTATTTACCAGGCAGCTCTGACTATATATATATATATATATAGTCAGATCATAGTGTAGGGGTTAGAAGCACCGACTGTCAGCTCGACAGTTAAGTTTTGATCTTGACTTGAGGCACTTGCTTGTCTAGCTGCACTAAAGAGCTGTGATACAGTGAAACAGTATGTCTGTGAATGACTATATATATATTGGTTGCTGATCGCATTTGGATGTAACCAGCCGTTTGAGTTTCGAATCTCGGCATTGATAGACTTGCTACGTCTAGCCAAACTGATGAGTCATAGACGACGAAACAGCTGCCTGTGGATGACACATATATATATATATATATATATATATATGTATATATATATATATGCTCTTTATGAATAGGTTGAGCTTTCTGATAAAAGAATTAATGGTTTCCACTTAGCTTAACGCAATAATGTTCTGTAAATAATAGATTTCTCTCTGTAACTGGTAGTGTAATAAAATGTATGTAAACAGAGAAAGTACATATATAGCGCTATAATTTATTCTACTGTTAGTATCAGGTTTGTTAAGGCTATGGATACGACAGTTAGAACAGGTAAAATTAATTCCTCAATGAGAACAGTTTTATATCACTTTTATGTCCCCTTACGAAAATTAAAATCAAAATATAATGATACTGAACCCTATGTCTAGAATCCTTATTCCAATTTTTATAAAGATCCCGTACATGATTCTAGTACATGTCCAAAATTTTAGGTTTAAGCTTAAGGGGTTTTAAGAAGAAATTGAAACTCAGGGAATCTTGCTCAATTGATCTCTACTGACTATGGATCAAATTTAATGCAAATTTGAAATATTTGACTTTTGAAATGGGAAGTTGTGCCAATATTATTCCCTCTAAAGCCCTTTAAAATACTCCAAAGAAATTGAAATTTGGGTAATAATAATAATTGATGTCTAATACCTAATCTGAATTTTAATGAAGGGCTTCTACCCCTTTTTAAACTCCTTTTGCATAAAACTAAATTAAACTAAATATAGCCCAAATTATGACCCCTTACGCCTAGCAGATGTGTTCCAGAATTCAGTTAATTAGTTTAGGAGTGAATTTGATATATATAAACAGATACACATCCCTAACTTAATATATATATATATATATATATATATATATATATATATATATATATATATATATATATATATATATATTAAGCTGTTGTCTATTCTGTTGTTCTATCATTGTGAATGAATGTGTAGCAAGATGTTGAAGTTAGTCGCTGTAGGCAATGGCCATCAACATTTTTAGTTGCGTTTTCTGAATTGAAATCACGAGTCTCATTGAACCTGAATTTGTGGGAACACTTGTATGTGCAAGAGGGTTGTTGATTCAATCCTGCTATTAAAACTCACGTCTGCAGGACATTGCAGTACGGGGGAGGGGGGCCCCCCTCCACCTAAACATTGCATTTTGTCTTCACGTAAGTTTCTCTCCCTCCCACTAAACAAAAGTGATTACCGTGAAGAAGTTTCTTATTTGCACGTACAACGCCCCCACCCCAACTAAACTGTTCATATCCCAGTTATTCCTTTTTCATAGAATTTATTTTATTGAATGTAAGAGAATCGAATATCTGCAAGAAGAACTAGAAAAAAATACAAGAAAGGATGAAGGGAATTGTTTACGGATATATATATATATATATATATATATATATATATATATATATATATATATATATATATATATATATATATATATGTGTGTGTGTGTGTGAAGAAAAACAGCTTGAATGAAATCTGACAAAATGTGGAAAATAAATGGAAAAAGCAGATATACCAACACAATATAATCAAATTAACTCGTATGGTGAGAGTTAATATTTCGTCTTTACTATTTCAAAGACTTCGTCAGTAATTTTTTTTTTGAACATTTACAATAGGAAAGGAGAATAGAAAGAGAAAAGGAATACGACAGACCTAAGAAAGTGGAGAGGAGGGTTTCAACGATTTTTTGAAAACTGTTTGTTTGCCGGTTAAGTGGAAAGCAGCTGAAGGTGGAAATATAAAAAAAAAATGAGAAAAGCAATGAAGAGAAAAGTTATGTTGCATGACATTCGCTTATATTTGATGTAGAAATGGGGAGAGGGGAAAATATAAGCATTTTCTAAAAGAAACTGAATATATATATATATATATATATATATATATATATATATATAATCAAGGGAGGCGCGAGAGCGCTCTATCCCTTAATAGACTTCAAGAATGGCCTATGCTGGAAATCTCATTTCTTTGATAAATCATAACTCAAAATCCAATAAACCAAATTAGTTAAAACTTTGCACAAAATTTTTATTTGATAGGTTCTATAAGTGTGTAGAATTTCAGCATCATTAGTCAAGGCAACCCTGAGATCCAGAAAGTTCAATCATGAAATCATGTTATCTCTGTGTACATACGTACGTATGTGCCACCTTGTATCTCATCAACTATTTGATGGATTCAGCTGATTTTTGGCAGAGATATAGGTTCTAGGGTCTAGTTGATGGCATTTTGATTTCAGTTTAGCATATACCTTAGTTTTCCAGAAAATTCCAAAAAAACTTAAAAATGACCATTGTATTGAGGCATAGCCTTTACAAAAGTAGTGACATTCCATGATAAATGCCAGTATACTGAAATCATGTGCCCTTAATAGGGTTAAAATGAAAATTCATATACACTAAATATACAAAAGCAAGGAAATTCCCAAATTTTTACACTTTTATTGTCATTAAGGGTATGCGAGCACAACAGGGCTATGTATTTTACTGGTAGGAATTTTTCTTCAGCGCACCTCACACACTTCATCCACTCATGCATAGAGATTTATACTGTAGTGATGTGATAATGAAATGGTTTGGTTGATATGTAGTCATTCCCTTAATTAATGACAATAAAAGTGTAAAAATTTGGGAATTTCCTTGCTTTTGTACATTTAGTGTATATGAATTTTCATCTTAACCCTATTAAGGGCATATGATTTCAGTATACTGGCATTTATCATGGAATATATATATATATATATATATATAATATATATATATATATATATATATATATATATATATATATATACGAGAGAGAATAAGAGAGATCTAAGTTTCTTGCTTTGCATTCTTCAGATGGTCTGAAGAACACAAGGGGAGAAACTGCCAGTCACCCATCTTATACCGTTGACCGTCTCCAAGTCCAGACTTAGATCTTCATAAGCTCTATCACCGATATTGAACACTCACACCTATAAATATACTAGCTAATTAAACTACATTATTAATATATCTATAAATATATACATATATATATATGATAATAAATTATACTTAGTAAAACACTTTACTGCATTTTCATGGCATCACCGATCATCAAAAGTGTACTGCACTAGTCTCTAATGTTTGGCAGTAAAATGTTAAGCTAAGTACAATTTATTCTCACTTATTATTTATATAGCTCTATCCGATAGGATATCGAGCTCTTTGTCCAAGATCTCATGTGTTAATTCGTTTCTATTCCGATTTTGAGAGGTTCTTTTTCTTATACATATATATATATATATATATATATATATATATATATATATATATATATATATATATATATATATATATATATATAACATCGTACATAGGTTGGGTTTGATATGTGCATATAACATGTACCATCCCTAAGTTGGAATTTAAAGTATGAAACAAAACTCCCTCATTACAAGCCAATAAATATGATGATCGTATATATATATATAGATCAATGCATACACAGATTCTAAAATAAGGGACCTATCAACAGTACAGCAGACCCCTAACACACTATATTATGTTTAGGTGTTAACGTAGGGTTGGCTCCCAGACATACATGTGCCATAATATGACCCAAAAACAAAGTTTTAGTAGAATACCTACTCATCCTTAAAGGCACACTCTGTATCCAGATCAAAATCTTCAGTCTTTTGATGCAATTCTTTTTATTTCCTATCAGTATGTATGACTCTATAGATAGATATGAACAGATTTAGACATATTTAGATAGATATATAGATATAAACAGATTGAGATAGATAGATAGATAGATAGATAGATAGATACTAATAGACTGAGATAGATATGAATCGATTGAAATAGATATAAACAGACTGAGATAGATTCAAGTGTGCATATGAAAATACGTATTAAGAGGCATACATAAATAAATCAACGAACCCTGAATATACTGAGATAGATAAAAATATCGATGCATGCATGGTAGAGAGGGGAGGGGGGAGATAACATGTTTATTTATAAATCAAATCAGTGATTAATGATTTTTCAATGGCTAAAGTCGCAATGTATTCTGTGCTTCAAAGATCACGGAATCTCACAAACAATTGGTGCTGCTTTTCAGTTTAGAAATGAAGGAATGCATTTCATGCTTATATTTTTCAATTATAATTCATGAAAGTTATCAGGTTTTAGTCGTACAGTATGTAATTGAGCAGAAACAAAATAATCAATATAAATATATTTTTGTAAGAAGTAAATATAAATTGCTTGTGATTTTAACATGAAAAAATATAATTCTGAAACCAAGTTAATTGGAAAATATGTGTTCTATTGTTTATGCTTGGGAAGGCATGCGTTTGAATTAGGTCAGATACAGTGTCAGGCTAAATATGTTCTTTTCAGCTGCTAGCATAATTGGGATTTAGATAATACATTTGCGCTGTAGAATATCCCTTGGTTAAAAGACCTTGGCCCAAGTAACAAAAAATATATAATTTTTAAGGGATCCAGTAAGATCTTAAACAATTTCCGGTTGCGAGGTCCCAGTTTAGAAGTTTTATGGAGTGTGAAGTCGGCCCTTAGTTGGCATTATGGCCAGATTTACTTTGACCCAGAATTGTAGCATCTGTCAGGGTCCCTTCTATGGGTTAAATAGAATCTATTGCGCGCAAACTATTTATTTGCAAAGTATATACCCATGGAACAAATTAATCTATAAATATTTTAAGGTATTAAGAACTTGATCAAAATTATTGAATTCGGCATTAGATGACACAAAAGAATTGATTAGCCATCAAAACAAAACAACGAAACCATAAATTTTAAGAAAAATGTTTCAGTAAGTAAATATTTATAATTAATATTCATACATAGCATCACCGATGTATATTATTGTTTTGATGTCTCCATTGTATTTTATATGCAAAAGTGGATCACTAACAGGTACGTTGGGAAATGATAAACAGTTATAAATGTTGTATTTATTGCACTTTTACAACCTTACAAGGAATTGGAAATTTTGTTCTTTTTATAGGAAATAATTAAACTTTATAGCTTTAGTTTAAGTAGGCATTGTTAAACTAGTCTACCCAGATACCATGTCCATTGCGCAAGAATTGGGAAAAGGCCACATGTCAGATTTATAAAGTAAATTTTGTTAAACGCTTTATAATTGGCAGTTGTGGTTCTGTATATATATATATATATATATATATATATATATATATATAACGTAAAATATAATAACACGAAATTACATGATTGTCGATGCAATAATTTATTTCAACCTTGCGGTTTTATTCAAGCATCCAACTTAACAATTACATTTTTGATACTGATAGAAAATTGAATTTATCCTCGGCACTTCAAACACAATCATACTATGTGGCTATGTGTACATGTGCGTATATAGGTATGTATAGGTATATGTGTGTATGTGTGTGTATGTGCATATGTTTGTGTGTGTGTGTAGGTATGCATTCATTTAGTAGGGATGTTCTTTAATGAATACTTAAAGACGAAACACATTTATCTTCGATGTCTTAAAATTTTTTTAATTCAAGGTAGTAGGTACGGGGGTATATATGTATGTATGTGTGGGTGCGTATGTATGTATGTGTATATATATATATGTATATGTGTGTATGTGTGTATATATATATGTGTGTGTAGATGTAAGTATATATGTATGTGTGTGTATATGTATGTATACATGTGTGTGCGTGTAGAGATAGATGTGTATATATATAGGGATGTATGCAGATGTTATTTACTTAAAATAAGATAGCGAATTAAATTAAGTGTATAATATTATCACTAGACAATATTAGATTAGAATTAATTATAGGCTTCCATAGATTATAAACTAATGTAAGATGAATTTGGGAAAATCAGAGTATTTTTAATTTTCAAATTAATTCTAATTCGAATCTAGAGAAAATTAGGGCACGAGAAGTGTCAACCGGCCGATGACACGAGACTCTCTCGTTTCGTTTGCCGGGTAAAAAACCTCGGTGGCCTTGGTAAGCTGAATTTCGGGCTAGCCAAAAATTGTGTGTGTGTGATGTTAAGAATAGGTATATGTGTGCGTATGTATGGAGGCGTATGTCACCAGGTCGGATATGTAGAAAGAATATGTGCGCTTAACCCAGACGTTATTATTTAATAAAAATAAACAAAAAAAACCATAAGATCCCCTTAGATTAATTTAGTTAAATATAAGATGTTAATTCCTACTCGCTCTATGTTGGGTGTTCAAACCGGCTGCTACCACCACTCCCTCTGATTGTGTTTGAAGTGCCGAGGATAAATTCAATTTTCTATCAGTATCAAAAATGTAATTGTTAAGTTGGATGCTTGAATAAAACCGCAAGGTTGAAATAAATTATTGCATCGACAATCATGTAATTTCGTGTTATTATATTTTACGTTATTATTGCTCTGTTTACCACATTGAGCTCTCTTACCCGGATTTCTTCCTGGAATTATTCCATTATAACACTATATATATATATATATATATTTATGTTTCCATACTTTATAAGGTTTATCTTTTTCTATATATATTTTCATTTTTTAAAACCTTTCTGATCTTTATTTTATGAAGAGTTCTACTGTCCCATATCTTCATTATAAGATTACTGACTGATGACAAGGTACATGTGGTATCCCTCGCATAACTGGTCGGATTTCTCATTTCTGCTGAAACCGCCGATATCAATGTCTAATCTAATATTAACTGTAAATAAAATAATCAGTAGCCAACAATTGTCTATTTTGTTTAATAAAATTTGTTTGAACGAAAAGATAATGCCTATATATATATATATATATATATGATTATTTTATTTTATTTTTCAATTCTTCTGATATATCTTTTTATGTAATTTTTTAATGAAATAACCAAATTTCTTTAAAAACCGAGTACTTTCGATTCCACTTTGAATCATCTCCATGTTATTCGTAAACCTATTAAAATGAAGAAAATCTGCAAAAGTTAGTATTTCTTAGTTCTTCTACATTTTACACGAATAAAATTGTTTATTTTAATCTTCTTGTAAGATCTACTAAAATTGTTCCAGGAGATTCCATAAGATCCTTTCATAAAATTCCATAAAATCGGTTAAACAAAACCAGTAAAATTATTCTATAATATTCCATAAAGTGTGCTACTAGATTCTGTAAAATTGTTTCATGAGATTCTATAAAATTATTCTATAATATTCTATAAAATATGCTATAAGATTCCATAAAATTATTCTATAACATTCTGTAAAATTGTTAAATGAGATTTTTTTAAATTGCTTTATACATTGTTCCCTAAATAATTTTTCATAAATCGTTTCAATGTGTTAATCAAAGTCATTAAATAGACAGCCTTATATTTATAGGATCGATTTTGAAACTGGTGTGGGCATATTGAAATGTGTGTGTATATCATTACTCACTAAGTAAAAAAAATATACATTTTTTTTTACTTTTCCATAAAAAAGAACAACGCATAATATTATATTTCTGAAGTTTATCATCAATGCTTGTTGGAGTTAATTTAAAGTGCATCCACCATTTCTTTACCATTCTAGATCAATTGTTTGAGATTTGCTCTGATAATGGCGATATATTTCTACATACTTTTACGTATATATTGCTCACAATAGCAAAATCTCTTTGCTTTATAAGCTACGATAGTTATTACTCACTGTGTGTCCAGTACATCCGGTGCAATAGGGCAAACAGGGTGGTTAGCTCTTTTTATGCTCTAAAAGTCAGGGAAGTGTCAGGTCTCCGGTGCCAGGTACCGATCTCAGGAATATGCTTTGTTCGTGACCAACGTTGTGTGAACACATGATACATTAAGTTTAAATTTGATGGTGTTCGTCCTCTCTCTTTTGCATTCGTTTTATTGATGCGAATGCCAATGTCCGTCTCATATTAAAGCAATATCCTTTAGCGTCAAGGTTGGCTGGTCCTGCTAAGCCATCAGCAGGAGCTGTAGATTTGGTACAACTAATCACTTACCATTGATACTGGTGTTTTGGGTACCCACCCGTCTCACCCGGAAACATTTTTCAATTATTTCTCCTCCCATCTTGTGAAATTCTCTCGGCCAGTGGTCACCTTTTCAAGGGACTGTTTCCTTTCCAATTCAGTAGAAGAGTTCATATTGTCTTTTTAATTATAAGTGACACTGATTTATTCTCTCTTTGGGAGAGTGTGTCCTCATGTGTCCGTCGTGCCATTTTAGTTTACGTCTTGCAGATCTGTTTATCTTAACTCTTCACACACTTTCTCTTTTACCTTGAGGAAATTATCACACTCACTACAATCTTTTTAGAACTATTTATTAATAACTGTCAGGGATACCCGACATTGCCCGGGTTCCATGTACAAAGATAAACACCGGTAATGTACAACTTCAGTATAAACAGTGAACACTATTCATCACATTTTCCTCTTATCTTATATAAATAAAGATTTTGTCCGTCTATCTGTCAGTCACAATCTTTTTAAACGTAATAAATACATT
This sequence comes from Sepiola atlantica, assembly GCA_963556195.1. Classification (NCBI taxonomy): domain Eukaryota; kingdom Metazoa; phylum Mollusca; class Cephalopoda; order Sepiida; family Sepiolidae; genus Sepiola; species Sepiola atlantica. The sequence continues at coordinate 88,601,765 of OY744522.1, read as the reverse complement.
ATGGAATTAATTCAAATAAATATATTTGCCTGCACTTCATATCAAATTAACAAACCTGCCAATGAGAATTTAACAATTGCTCCAGATCAAACTGTCTGATGCCATGGTATTCCATATTCAGCCTTCCTTTCTTACTCCCCGGTATATTCCAACATTGTTATAGCCTTCTAATAAACTAAATAGATAGAGATCAGAAGCCAATGAGTTGCTATATAAGCAGGCTGGGATATTCTATTGTGTTTAGAAGGGAAATACTATTCGCTGTATTCTGAAGTCTTCGCTATTTTCCACACACCCCTCTTCCCAAAACATCCACGTTTAAGAACAAATAGATCACATAGTGAAATCAGCAACCCAGCAAGACATGGCAGATTATGGGCACGAGACTAGCCAGTTCATAGCGACATATTGAATTTAGTAATCAGTGCTCAACTTTCTGACCAGTTGAACTAGAACTAACTAGATAGAGATAAGAAGCCAGAGAGTTGTTATATAAGCAGGCTGGGATGTTCTATTGTGCTTCATTTTCTCGATTGTAATTGGTTGCTAATCCATGAGTTGGCATTCTAGTGTATAAATATTGCTTCAATCAAGCAAGAGTTTGTCTGTCAACTGGGCACCAGTTGTGGTCGTTAAACCAGTTATTGTCATTTTGATTCTACAGTAATAAAGTGGATGGCAACACGTTGATGAACTACAACTGTTATTTTAAGAATATTTAACAATCTAACATCACCTCGTAAAGAATACTAACAGAGTTACCTGGCGATGTACATGTATTATGTACAAAAGTTACACCAATACTGTAGCAATTCTGTATAAACACACGATTCATAATATTCCCCTCCTATTCATTTAAATATATTTATTTGCCTGAATATCATATACAATTAACAAGGCCACCAATTATATTTTAATATTTTATATATATATAAATATATATATATATATATATATATATAAAATATTAGCAGGACCTGTGCCCCGGCATTGTGCGGGAGAGATATGTAAGTATTAGAGTATTAATTCTAAGTTGAAAAGGACCCTGAAAGTACTTTAGGGTAGTAAAATGGGATTTATCCATGTTTTAAATCAAAAATAGATTTCTCTATGTTTTGTGTGACTGCCCCCCCCCACCCTACGATTGTAAGTAAAAGTAAAGACCACCCTCCCCCCAAAAAAAATAGGTAAATGTGATCCAAAAATATGCATGAAGCTTACCAAGGTCAGTGAAGGGAAAATCATTCTGGATGGAGGCAATTTTTATTCCAATCCTGAGTGCCCATTTTGGTTTGAAATTGAATTTACCAAAATGAATAAACAATGGTGGTTTTTAATCTGTTGTTGCGATTGTTTGAGTAATGTTCGATAAGTATGGATGCTCAAAATCGGAAAAGTTTACCTGTGTTGTGTTTTAATTATTACTGGCAGTGTCGTGTAACAAAAAATATGAGCCTCCATAAGATATCTATGCGCAATTGGATGTTTTTTTAATCGAAGACATCTGTTCGTGTTATGCTGTGTTTTGTTTTAAATTGAGTTCGAAGTTTTAAAAGTGTTATGCCTAAGTGTTTATGGCAAAATTGTATAGGGTGAAGAAGAAAGTATACGTGTAACAATGTAAGATTCGTAACTGAAATGGATTTACTCAATGAGATTGATAGGTACGTGACACCATTTTGAATCAATGTATAGTAGAAATTAATTCGTTCGTTTATTTAATTCTTATATTCCGGAATAAGTTGAAGTGTATTGTTAATAGTTGTAAGTAACGAAAGATAGTAAATACTTTTATGTAATCCGATATTCTTGAATTAGCAAGCAATATTAGGGAGGGTTTATTATTTGATTTACGAATCCGGTATATTATGTATGAAATTGTTAGAAGAATGAAATGAAACAATTATGGTGGTCATTGTATAAATTATCCGATGTAATTTATTTACCGGTGCTAAGTAGAAGAGTGTGAGTGGAAAAAATATTGGAGGGAAAAGTTTTTGCTACCATCTGTATGGAGTATGTTTTTGTTAGAGTTTGTGATGGTGGTCTAAAAGTAATATTTATTGTAAGATGGTGGAAATAATCATAAATTTCTTGAAACACGCTCGAGTGAATAAGCTGAATAGAGTGGTGAGTTTAGTAGCCTATGATGCATGTTGTTATTTTCTTACTCTCGTCAAAGATACAGGGAAAAAACGTATTCACTTTATATATAAGAAGATATATATATATTCAAGTTTGTTTTTGTTTTATTTTTTACTAAAAAGTGGTCACCAATTATTAAGGCCAGATGTCACTTGAGGATAAGGTTTAATGAGATGGATTGATTGCCAGGAAAAAGTTCGAATACTTGTGGGGACGGTTCTTGATAGGAATCTGTTGACATTGGCTTTGAAGGCGGCCAAGTTATAATCTGAAGAGAAGCAGTTCCATGGCAATGTGTTCCAAAAAGGGTCTGTTTGTGGAAATTTCATTCGTTGCTAGGAACACACTGAAAAAGAAAGGAAAGTTTTTCTTCGTTATTGTAAAAAGACGAGTTCTTGCTGTGAATGTCTTACAATAAGAAACTAGAGATTTGAGCCCGGTCGAGCACCTTCCATAGAAATAACGATAAAGTTAGCAATGTCACTAGATTTCGAAGCTAAAATCAAATTTGAACAAAGTAATCTCCCATATAAGTTAACTCCATAGATTTTCCAAAATATGTATGCAAGATATTTTGTTGTAGCCAATTTGATGCTCCTAGAGCAAAATAATTATTTATAAATCAGACGATCTTTACTTGTTATAACATTTATTCATCTCTTACAGCCATTTCTTCTCAAATACAAAGTTTCCTTTGTTTGTACGCTGTATTTGAGAAGAAACGGCTGTAAGGGATGAATAAATGTTATAACAAGTAAAGATCGTTGAATTTATAAATAATTATATATATATATATATATATATATATATATATATATATATATATATATATATATATATATATATAAATGGGTTCAGAGAGGATAGATCTGATATTGACATATAAATGTCGGTTGATCCACAGGTGAATGAAACTGAACCGTGAAAATTGTACCAAAACAGACAGTTTGGGAAAAAAAATGTTTCATAAGATAAATAAAATCTTGGCCTTTGGAATGTAACAAAATTACTTATATATGCTCTGTTGTTACAAGCTGACAATCATCTAGCTTTCAATTGGAAGAGGTTGGTATGCTTAAAAAATAAAAGGTATATGCTAAACATATACACTCAAACTCATATATATAGTAAGTTATGAAAATATATTTATGACAATAAAGCTACACAGAGGCTTCCGCGTTTCATCCGCATAGGGAATCGTCAGGTTATATATATATATATATATATATATATATATATGTGTATGTGTTAATGTATATAATTATACACACACATCTTGCTATTATAGATACATAAATAGAGAATAAAGGGACTATATGTATAGCAAGATACATACGTACATACACACATAATCCATCTCTCCTTCTGGTGTCATGCATACACTATGGACGCCCCCCCTCCACATACACTCTTGCATATAGATCCTCCCTTATTTTCCCAAGGTCTGAGTTAATTAGTCCAAATTAAGTCTGCAGAAAGACGAATTGTTAATTGCCGCTAACAAGAGCAACGTGTTTGATGGTCATTTTCCAAAGGAAAAAGAAATAACGTTGGCGTTTGCTGATTTCTAAAGCTTTGCTCGGTGCCGGCTTAATCGATACATACCGCCCAAAACTGGTAGAAACGTTTGCCTCCACTACTCACTTCTTTAAAAATATATTTCTTCCCTGACTGACACTTTTTTTTACTCTACTCTTAATTTACTCCCTGCCCTCACCTCCTTCCGCTTTCTCCTCTCCTCCACCCCACCACCTCATGTAGTTTTTCTCCTTATTTAATTAGTTAAAACACTGATGACTCTTCTGAGATATCATGGTCCCATCACTGGGTGACCTATTACTAATGTCAACAAACAGCTTCAGACTTTACAAATTAAGCTAAAACAACAGAGACAAAGCAGGCAGGAGAGAAAAAAATGAAAATTGGAACAGAAAAATAACACAAAACAAACTTGTGAAACAAAATAATTATTGTAAGAAAACAAAGAAAAAAACTAAAATAGCAACAAAAAAAAAGATACTTGCACACCTATTAATCATTAAAAAAAATGGCTTAACCATATTAAGCTTATTTTTATGTTCCATTTAGTTTTCGTTTTTCGTTTTGTTTCATTTCGTTTCATTTCGTTTATAGATGAGTTTTTTTCTTGCTTTTTCATTGGTCGGTATCTTTTTTTAACTTCTAATCAGAAAATTCATTAGAAACGTTGTTGTCAATATGGTGTATAAAAGCTTATCAAGTGTCAAAAGGACAATGTTGTTTATTGAAAAGCCATTTTGCCACTCGTTTCCATTAAATAAAAAAAAAGTGCATTTTTTTCTTTTTATAGAAAAACACTTGGTGGTTTGCATCTATCTCTCTTTCTTTCTCTTTCTCTCTCTCTCTCTCTCTCTCTCTATATATATATATATATATATATATATATATATATAAAGAGGATGTTTGTCTGTTTGTTCTCAATAGAAATAAATATGGCTGCACAAAATAGAATTTACTGTATAGTGAATCAGATGTAACTTTTCACAGTGAATCTAATAGGGTGCTTAGAAATTTCAAAATTAAGTATAAACACCACAAAATTAAATCATGTACGTTTCTGTTTGAACTCGATTTTTCCCATAGCAGTATTTTTTTTACATTGCACTGAAGGTTTTGGAGGTCTGAACTCTTGTATTTATTAAGGGATCTAATGGTGTCCAAGTGTTATGAATTCGTCACGGGGCAATATATATATATATATATATATATATATATATATAATGTTTTTATGGGATAAACTCTGAAGCTAATTAACTGATTATTATGAATTTTTGAAGATAGCTGTTAGGTGTAAGGCTAGGTAATGTGGGCTATATTTAGTTTAATTTAATTTTATATACAGGGGCACACCTTCCATTTAAAAATTAAAATATTTCTGATTTGCATGGAATTTGATCCATTAAACAAAATTTCTTGAATTTCAAATTTTAGATATTGTTCTAGAATCCAAATCATTTAATGGATTTTGATAAAAAATGAAATACGGGTTCTAGACATAAGAATTAGTTGTTTCTTTTTACTCGTATTACAAGTTTCTTACTCGTGTTTTAATCTACTATTTATAATTATGATAAGAATAGTAGTCCGAATAATCAAAATAATCTAAATCATAAATTCTCATCGCAAAAAAGTTCCGAAACAAGATTTGGTGCTTATGCAGATGAGCGGACCATTAAAAAATTTTTTAAAATTATTTTTTTTAAATTATTTTTTTATAAAAACAATATTATATACTTATTCAGTGTTATCTTCTTACTCACTGTGCAAAAAAGTAGAAAAAATTATCCACTAGAACTTTAATTAAAAGTATTTTTCCATTCTGCGTATCGTAACAGCGATTCGTTCACAGAGACTTCAGTTTGTTTCTAAAGAAAGAAGATTTCGTAGGGGAGATAATCAACTTGCGAAATCATAATAAAAAACAACATGGCGTCTCTGTGAACGAGTCGCTGTTACGATACACAGAATGGAAAAATACTTGTAATTAAAGTTCTAGTGGATAATTTTTTCTACTTTTTTGCACAGTGAGTAAGAAGATAACACTGAATAAGTATATAATATTGTTTTTATAAAAAAATAATTTTTTAAATTTTTTAATGGTTCGCTCATCTGCATAAGCACCCAAGATTTTGTAGTTTATGTTGGATTATCTCCCTTTATATGGTTCAATTTCAAAATTCTATCTTAGTTTGTATTTCTTTTTGGAAAACTTTAAAAAAAGAAAAAGTAAAACGATTACAAAACTAAAAAACTGAAACATTTTAATTTTGTTTTATTTTCTCCTTTTATTCTTGTTTAACTTTTTTTTCTTTTTCCTTACTTTTGAAGTTGTTTCGTTTTTTTTTTCATCAGGCGTTTAACAATTGTAAAAGTGATCATGACCCGGCTTCAAAAGGGAAGCTTCAACAAATTTCTTTAATGACAATAAAAGATGAAGAGTCTGTTAACACGAAGGATAAAGAGAGAAACAATGAACGTTGGACGTTTTTATAAGTTCGCGTGTCTCATTTTTGCAAACAGAAGTGTTATCTAGTTTGTAGATGCACAAAAGCTTCGAGCCCTGGCACACCCCGTCGAGTAAGAGGGTCTTTTTGCAATGCAAAAGACTTTACAATTATGTATTGTCAGACTTGCAGGGGAGGGTCTCCCTATCAAAGGGAGACAAGCAAAAGCTACCTAGAACAAAAGGTTGGGATTCTGTTTACTGAGAAGCAGTGAGAGTAGGTTTGACGTGTAGAAGAAAGAAAAAAGAAGGAGGAGGAAACAGTTGAGGGGTCAAAGGTATAATGAAGAAAAAAAAGGAAGAATTTTAAAATAAAAAAAGAGGCAAAGAAGAAATAAATAATTGAAAAACTTGCCAAATGTACAAGCACAATACATAAAACGGAATACATCTATTTGTGTTTGTGGTAGCTTATTCGAAACTTTCCCTAACAATTTCCACCTTTTATAAAAGAGAGAATGAAGCAAGTTTATAGTCAACCGTGTTGCCAGTTTTTCAAATTGAAATTGCAGGGAAGCAAAAAGAAATGCCCCTGCCTCACCCAAGACTAGGAGGTGGGAGTGAAGAGGACCACCCACATTTTGTAAGTGTAATGCATCTTTATGATTAAGATAATAATGAATTACTTGTTGGCAAAAACAAGAAAAGAGATTCCAAAAGAAAACATTTGTCTCTTTGATTTTATTGAAAACAACTTTCTTACAAAAAGAGACCAACAGTTAATCAGACAAACACACAGCATTATTGCTGTTAATTATTATTATTATTATTATTATTATTATTATTATTATTATTATTATTATTATTATTATTATTATTATACTCACTAGGACTTCTAACACTAGGCATTATCAGTGACCTGGAGTCTGAGTGACAACAAGTCTCCTCACATTTCCAACACTCCACCTTTTTCGATAACATTTGCAAATCATTTTGCGTTATTGCAACAGCTGTTTACCATTGATTTCTCGCTGGCAACAACCGTTGGTCTTTAAGTAGCTTTCCTAATGTTCCAGTATTTTCTGCACCTTCTCAGTGGAAATCTGGTTTGTGCTCTCCCTCCTCGGTCATGACCCTTCACGACCATTTCGCGTGACACCAACCGAGGTTGGTGCCACCCATTTGATTATCAGATAATGATTAATATATTTGTCAGATTATGAGATATTTGGCAGTTTTTTACAAATAAGTCACCGCTTATTAAGGAAAAAAAACACTCAAAGATGAAGATTAATGAGATGGATAGATTGTCAGTTTAATGATGAAGAATATTATGAGAGGATTAAAAATGATTAATGCAATTAAAAATGTTTGATTACTTATGGGGACTGTTTATGACATTTTCAAAAATACTTTCTCTTTAACTTCTTTGATTAATCATGATTTCGTATTTCTCAGTCCCTAACACAGCTCTATTAACTAAAGGCTAAATTTAAAAATTGTATGTTATTGTACTCTTCAAGGAAATGGCGAGTTCAAACCTAAAGGTTTTCTAGGACAAAAGCCGGGAGGAGGAGGCGCTTTGTAGATATGAATAGCCAAAGTTTAGAAGCCAAATTTGGTTGATTATTGGATCAGTTTTCTATTTGTGTTGTTCTTGCTGACAAGTGTTCAGCCTTGAGCTACTGGCGACCACACATTCGCCAGTCTTTTCCTAAAATGAAGGATTATTTTAGAAATTCACTTCGGTGCTATTATTAGTTTTGTAAGATGAGGGTTCTTTTACCCAAATATGGTAATCATATGTTTTTGGTGCTTATGTTGCATCTTAGTCAGCACATGAGAAATAATGAAAAAGTTTCTTTTGGATAGACGTTTTCTGTCTTTCAGTTTTGAAATGGAACCAGTATAAGAGATTTATTGGTAAACATCACTTCTTCATTCTCTATTTTACTCTCTTCTTCTTCTTCTTCTTCTTCTTCTTCTTCTTCTTCTTCTTCTTCTTCTTCTTCTTCTTCACTTGTCTTTTTTTCTTCTTCTTTCCCCTCTTCCTGTTCTTCTTTCCTCGTCCTCCTCCTCCTCCTCCGCCTTCTTCTTCTTCTTCTTCTTCTTCTTCTTCTTCTTCTTCTTCTTCTTCTCTCATCCTTCTTTTTTCTTCACTTGTCTTTCTTTTTCTTCTTCCCCCTCCTTCTCCTCTTGTTTCTTCTTCTTTCCTCGTCTTTCTTTTTCTTCTCCTTATGCTCTCTTTTCTTTTTCTTCTTCTTCTTCTTCTTCTTCTTCTTCCGATTCTTTTCTCCAAATGGATCCTTAATTTTCACGATTATACATTATTAAGAAGAAACAATCAGAAATTTCTTTTCACTTTTCTCTCTTAAAAAATACATCAATACCTTTTTACAGATTATACCTAACCACTAAATATCACTGAATCGTTTTCAATAAGTATGGTGTTTCAGCATTAAATAACTCAAATAGGGTCGATGTGCTGTTAAACAGACAAACAAAACAAAATTGAATTGAAATATATTTCAATAAAAAAATTGTTTGAAAAGAATAAAATCAAGAAGAAATTCAACTGCAGAAGATTTCTCTTAGAAAAGAGAAATTAAAATCTTGCATTTATAATAAATAAATTTAAAAAATACAGGAGGAAATCTAAAATGCTTTGTTTCGTTTTCTTCCAGAACTTTTTATTTTGTTCCTTTTGTGAAAGTAATGTTGTTTGATCATCTAAGTGGTTTTGTCTGGACCCTTTAGGTGCTGGCCGAGCTAAAAGCTGGCTTGAGATCAATGGATGAATTGATGACTAAAACAACTATTCATTTATTAAACACAAATCAACAATCTCCGATCAGGTTGTGAGATGCGTCATAATATCCTAAGATGTTGCATTGTTTGGGTTATAAACATACAGTAACATTTTTATTTTAAAAGATTCATTAAAGACAAGCTCGGGCATAATATATTTTTTGATGGTATTAATATGTGAATTTAGTTTGATCCGGTAAGATTTCAATCTATATTTTCTATTGTTTCTGTTTATTCCAAAACTTGATTTAAATGTTAATAATTAATATCAAAATGGAGACGTTAGAATAAAAGTCAGCATTTAAAACAAAAAGGTATTATTATTATTATTGTGTTAGATATTCAGTTATTCCCCCGTGGTGTTTGTACCACCATCTTTGTTTTCTTTGTTCTTCATTAGTTGGAAGCTTGCTAGGGATCAATGGATGAGCGAATGCCTAGATATGCCCTTTTTCACCTATTCATTTATTAAATACAAATCAACAATCTCCGGTCGTGCTGTGGGTTGCATCATAATCTCCTAGGATGTTACATTATTTGGGTTATAAACATAGACACAATTCCTATTTTAAATGAGTCATTAAAGATGAACTGCTATTTTACCAATAACTGGTATTAATATGTGATCCAACAAGATTTGAACATGGCCTGACAATTCCATAGTCCATGTCAGTAACCATTATGCCACATCTATCCCAAAAAATTGTTTGATATTCTTTCCCCTGTGATTGCCTTCATACTTTTATCTGGACCCTCTATGTCTGAATCGCAATCTTCATTTTTCTTCTTTATTATGGATTGGGATGAATATGAATGAATGACATAGAATATTTTAAAATTTTATTCTATTCATTTCCACAAAATCATTACCGGCCGGTTTGTGAGTTGCATCATCAATTTCTAGGATTTTTGTTATTAACATTTCTTCATCTAGACAGGCATGGGATCAGAGAGCCCATATGAATGTCTGCAGGCTAGGTTACCATGTCAACTTTCCAACTGTTTAAGTTAACTGCTGACTATTTCAAAATGACCCTCTCTCCTAACACATCATGTTGTTCAACCAATCAGAACAGTTGGATTCCCTCACCGTCCTTCTTTACTATATACCAACTTAAAGTAACGTTTTGGAGAAATTCTTTAATAATAGCCTTACTTATTATCTACATTTATGTTTATGCATGTGTTTATCATAACTATTCTTATTTCTTTTTGTATTTTTTTCTAAATGCCTTATTAATCCACCAAGTTTATTGGGATAAAAAAAAGCCACAATAAAAGTATAGACTAATAGTCGTAATAAACTATTATTGATTGCATGTGTATTATTCGGCCACGGTTTTATGATAGAAACTAATAAAATAAAAACAGAATAAAAATGAAAATAATACTTATATCAAAAGAGGGGTTTGACCCAGAGGAGCTGTGATAAAAACAAGTCACAATAATAAGATGGAGTAGAACTAGTAATAAAACATTATTGATAACAAAACGTCTATTGATTCAACTTGTTATGATACAAAGCAATTATATCTTCTCTCTCTATATAAAGTAAAGTACCATTTATGTTTGCATAAACACTAATCGTACTTTATATATATGTCCCCTATCGGTCTCTAGAGATAATGCATACCCTATGTCAGGGTTCTTGCTCTAGGAATCTATAGTGATGAAAAGGTTGCTAAATATAAAACCTCAGCTCTCCTGAACCAGCATTGCTTGAGTCTAGTGGCAAGGACGATTGGAAACAATTCAGGAATAAGCAGAGAAATACTGGTGTTAACTTCCTTCTCCTAGACTAGTTGCAAAACTAAGATTTCAGGGTCTAGTCTACCCTACTATTTAGCTGGGGGGAGAATATATGGATTTATGCCTTTCCCAAGAGTATTAGTGAGAGTGATGCAGTAGCCCCGACAGAACTCTGCATTTGTAAACATTACACCATGCCACTTCCGGCAGTGCACTTATCGGATAAAAATGTTAAATTTCTATGTGATAAATAAAATATAGCCTTATGGAAAAAATAAAAGGATGTAAATCATAGGTGTTGGTAAAAATGTACAATTTGAATATTTCGGCTAGTCTTTTGTCCTTTATCCAAAAAATGTTGTTTTTTTGATAAAAATTGATTGAATATTCAAATTTTATAAAAATGCCTGAATATTTTCAACTTTGTAGAACACTCTTTTCAAATGGTCTTTGGTACTTTCTTTGCCTTAACGCATATATCGGCTCTGCGTGAAAGTGTACGTTTGAACATCAAAAAGAATTTCTCTTCAGCGAATGCACATTTTTGTGTTATTATTACGGCTAAGTATAAATATATTTTTTTTAATTAAGATTTATTTTTGTCAAAACGAGATCCTTCACAGTCTTTAAAAAACTTATACATATTAAAAACACCCATATTAGGGTTTGGACCTGATTTGTGTGCGTTTAGTTTTAATATCTATTTTTAATCTTTTTATTTGCGTGCATATGTGGATTGGAATTGGATGTCTATTAAAATGCATTTGATGTTATGTTATTACATACGGCATGATCACGTTGACACACCGGTTCCCATTAGATCACTGAAGTTAAGCGACGTTGAGCCTAGCCAGTACGAAATGGGTGACCATTTGGGGATACCAGGTTCTGCATGTGACCTGGAGAGGACATGGGCTCCACCAGGTCCTATCATGTCCACTGAAAAGTTAGGACAGATAGAGTATCTGCATGATCCCTGACGACGTCCTTTGACATTATGAGATATGGATGAATGGATGTTATCTCGTGTATGTTCTGCTTGGTTGAAATGTTTGGCTATTTGGGAGTAGGGTGTGTTTTGTCTGAATATATCCAATGCCACCTTCTGCCTTAGGATACAATAGATACACTCCGTAAGTGTGCCTTTGCAAAGAGTTTATAGTGAAGTAAATGGTGCGCAATGTCCAACCACAACGACATTACTTAAGTCCAGTGGCAAACAGAAGTCCAAAAGAACTGGAAACAATGCCAGTACTATTTTGGAGTTTTCCTTTGTCATAAATATATTTTCATACTACTAAGTATATATATATATATATATATATATATATATATATATATATATATATATATATATATATTATTAAAAATAACCGCCAACTCTTGTCTGGATATTTTAGTATTGATCCCTTCAATTTTCCGGAATAATGTCAAACAGGTAAAGACCTGGAGTGAAATTTATAATTAATTATGGCGGGAAAATTTAAATATGAAACTATATTTATTAGGTATTATATTCCACTGACGATGGACCCAGATGGGTCAGAAAGTACTCTGGACCAACATGTAAATTACGGCAGTTTCATCAGCCAGTTCTCATCCGAGATTAAGACTTTAATCCGGAAAATTGAAGGGGTCAATACTAAAATATCAAGACAAGAGTTGGCGGTTATTTTTAATAATACGTGTCTTAAAGAAAAAATGCTGCCTCGATATACATATATATATATATATATATATATATATATATATATATATATATATATATATATATATATATATATATATGCACACATTATAAGCATTTATTTGATAGAACACATTTATTTTCCCACAAGATGTTCTCCCTTTGCAATATATGTCATTTAATTCAATATTAATCACATCTACTGAACCTTATACAGTGAAAATTTCAGATCACAATTGAAGCAATAACTCAATCAAACTATGATCTACTGATACACGCAACATATTCTATCCTTTTTACACACACATGCATGCACACATATGAGCACATACACATGCACATACATACACAGACACACACTTACACAAAGTCGTTTCCTCTTTTTAATCATTAAATTTCTTAAGCATTTTACTGTTTTCTTTTATTCTTTCATCTTTTTATTTCTTTTTCTTCACTTCTTCATTACTTCTTCATCACTTTCTCCCTCTTCACTTTCTCTTCTCCTTTTTATTCTCCATTCTTCTTCTCATTTCTCTCCTAATGAACGTTGTATTCTCTGCACTTATACATTATTAAGAAGAGACAGATCAGGAAGAATTCTTTTCTCTTCCCCCACCCCCTCATCGCTCTCAATAATACAGCAACACCTTTTTACAGATTATGTCTGGCCACTAAATTATTAGGATTAATCGTACCTCAATAAATGAAACAACATTTCCATTTCTTTAATCTCTTTCCTATTGAAAGCATTTTCGACTTTTACTGAGGTTTTTCTTTTTCGAATTCACTCATCTTTTTCCTATTATATATATATATATATATATATATATATATATATATATATATATATATATGTGTGTGTGTGTGTGTAGAATAGACAAAATGTAGATGGATACATATCAATTTCTGTCACTGTATCCATAGGAAATAACTAGATATCCTTTTTTCCTTTCTTTTTTATAGATTTGTATTTATGAAAAAGTACCTGTATTCAATTATGTGTATATATATATATATATATATATATATATATATATATATATATATATATATATTATTTTGATTTCTTCAATTACTGAGAATTTTTCCAGGTCATCCAAATGCACTTGTACTTACACACGCACGCAGTGCATTTATCGTTGTGTGCTTAAATGTGATACACATATATGCATCTATATATGCATACATGTATTTTGATTACACACAGAGACATACGCAAAATGTATGGAAGTGGCGATGGTGCATTAGTTACTAATGCAAACTGTGGGTTTGGTGTACTGTGTTCAACTCCGGGCGTGCTGTGTATATATATATATATATATATATATATATATATATATATATATATATATATATATATATATATATATTTGTTATTGTTTATTATCTATGTACGTATACGTTTCGCCCTTAAACCGGGACTCATCAGCATAGAGATATGACTATTCACTACCGGTCATGCGATTCAAAACCCTGGATTACAAGTATTTTTCAACTCAAATCCAGCGTCGCTAACCGCTCGGCCAATTTTGAATAGCTGATAAACAATGATAAGTTTAACACTTTTTAAAGCGGCGTGACGTCCAGGCATTCTACTTCTATTAGGGAAGGAATGATGCATTATAAAGCAAGTGACGTCATGCTGTGTTAGTACTACCATTACAGTGCTCTAATTTTTTACGAGGAGCGACAAATATATATATATATATATATATATATATATATAGTCCTAATGGTGATCATGAGATAAGTTTTCAAATTACTTGTTCATCCTTCCACTCAGAATATATATATATATATATATATATATATATATATATATATATATATATATATATATATATATATTAGTGATGGGATGATTCCAATATTTTTCCGATTTCAATACAATTACTGATTCTGTCCTAAATTACCGATTCCGATAAAATTACTGATTCTTTTAAAATTTTTAAATATTTTGTTATAGAGTTGTTGTTGTTTTTTTTTTGTTTTTTTTGTTTTTTTCTAATTTCAGCTTACCGTAAAAACCTGTGTAATATGTGCATATATTTTTACAAAAGTAAAAATACACTTGGAGGTGGGGGGGGGCGTACATTACACATGTAGATCTTTCTAACTATTTCTTTCTCAAATGTTGTCCCCGTAATTGATTGAAAATGGTGAGACAACTAAAGATGTATTTCTCTTTTAAAACAAAGCCGGTTTGCTGTAGTTCGTCATAAGTTAACAAAATGTAATTTTTTTTTTCATAAACAATTGAACATAGTTGACCAATACATTTAAAAGTATTTTTTAATGAACTAGTCAGTAACTTATTTAAAAAATGAAAATACTGCCAAGAAAAGAAAGAAAGAAAAGAAGGGACAGTTTTTTGTCCCTTTTCTTTCTTTTTTCTTCAAAGATTACAAAGTATATCGCTTTGATGTTTATTTCTAACAAACAACTCATGGAGATGATGTGGTGTCCACATTACCGACACATCTCCCCCCCCCCCCACATCCGGTGTCATACCTTCTAAGACAATATTGAAATGTATGTTTCACAAAATTAAATTGATATATTACATCTACTGGCTTAATTAAAATGTAATCATAAGATCGTATCTAAGTGAAATTATGTTGAATACAACTAAAATGAAAACCACTTACTTCTTCCTGACAATTCTGAAATGTGTGAGACACCCTTTTTTTTTTAAATTATATGCTGAAAATAACCTACGGATATTACATAGGTATTAAATGTCTTTTTACAGTACACTCAATTCAGCAACAACTTTTAAGATTATAACAAAAACTTTTTTGAAAACTTAACTGTTTAATTTTTAGAGGGGTCATGGGATGTGTTCAGTTCGCTATGGTAGTTTAATGTAAATTGGCCACCTACACGAGAGAATGTTACCTTATACTATTTGAAGGTCAATATAAGTCAAACTTACATAGCCATCTGACCTTTCTTCCTCATCTAAATATTAAACAATTAAGTTATTTTTTCATTTTTTTATAATCTTAACATTTATGGTGTCCGAAAAATTCGGTAATTTTGACAATATAGGTTAGTTCCGAAGTCAGTAACTATGAATTCGATGATCGTAATTGAACCATGCAAATGATTTATAGTGAAACTGTTAATACAATTCTAATTTTATGTTATAAATTAATAACGAAGAAACATACGTGTAAAAATATTTAAAATACACGAAGTCACTGGCTGGGAAGCTTTGCTAATACTTTCTTTGAAATTCTGGGTAAAGTATTGTCAACTTTAGATCTAAATAGCATTGCATCTGACAAATCGATATTTGGTTCTGCCTAGCCAGTGAATTACTGTAATTTTCAGTTGCGTTTATTTTTATAAACGAAATTCTGCTATTCAAATCGATTTAATCGATTACATACTATATCCAACCAGAAATTTATTTTGGTAACAAATTTTAGCAAATATTCACTGTTTAGTTTCAAATGATAAACAACAGGGATGATTATCCAATGAAATTGCTGCCTTTGTTACAACTGGATGATCAAAATCTGGCTATTAGCACCTTATTAATATAAAGTGAATAGTAAAAATGAACGAATTCGAAGGTAATTATGAGATTTAACGTTCATCATTTCATAAGATGTCTGAAAGATTTAAAATTAATAATAATCTTGGGTTACTCAATTTTCACAGGACATGTGAAACAAAAATTATAGTATAAATACTCCCGTACTATACCGGGTCAGAACAGCTAGTTTAGTATAAATGTTTATTCATACAAATATTTTTAGCTACATATGTGCATACATGTTTTAGCTACAACCTTATTTAGGCTAAGCTTCCTCGGGCCAAATTGTTACAATGCAAATATGTATGCACATATGTAGCCAAAAATGTTTGTATAAATAAACATTTATATATGTATGTATATATATATATATATATATATATATATATATATATAGCTTTTACATTGCTCCCATTTTGTTTATGCACCATTCTACATATTATATTTTAATTTCTGCATTTCTTTTTTGTGTTTTTTCTTAAAGGTTTTGTTGATATTTTATTTTTATTCGATCAAGAATGAATAATCCCAATTTTCATGCGATTATGTTCTGTGATTTAAAAGAGGGGCATTGTGCTGCACTCAGTCATTGCCTTTTTTTGAATAAATCAGGCATTTTTCCCCAAAATCTTCCTGTGGAGAAAGAGTCTGATCACAATCACACGTCATCAGTTAACAATGAAATATTGAGGCAAAACAATAGTGGCTCTTTTAGAGCTTCTAGTGTTACAGATGAAGCTGGATGGAGACGGGGTATATTGATGATACATAACAGGCAGAAGATGTCTGGGTACAAATCAGCAGCAAAAGGAACAAAATGCGGCACTATGAATGCAATGGTTTGCCTGAGGAGCATTTATTTGCACAGTATGACTCTTTCTGCAATTTGTTTGCTCATTTTTAAAGAAGACTAGCCAATTGGCCGCTCAAAGAGTCTGGCGTGTGTATGAAAATAGTGTTAAAAACGGAATTTTCCACATACGGTAAGATGAAGTAGAAAAGTGGAAACATCCATTATAAATTAAAGATTAGAATTAGAGCTACATGTTCAGGAAGTTTTCTTCACGGACAGGAAGTCTCCAGTGACATGTAGCGAATAAGCTGTTTCTGAACTGTGAAGGAGAGCGGTCGTGTTTCAGACAGCTGATCCATTCCCCTATGTGGAGATACGTTGGGGGAAAACCCACACAGTATTATGTATGTATATTGTATACTGTAAAAGAAAATGAAAGAAAAAATTGTTAAACATCAGATGATTGTCACCTGTCATCATTAATAACTTTTGCAAAGAGAAAAAGATGGTTGCAATGAAAATAAGAACAAAACAAAAAGAGGAGAGAAAACTAACCACTGCTACATGTTATCTACACAACAAGACTTCAGATGGTTTAGTGATGAGCATCCATCCAGATAATCGGCTTGAATCAAAGAATTGGTCCACCATAATGCTATAAGGATAGCTTTTTTTCTAGCTCCTACTTAGGTCTGTTAGAACTTTATATAGTGGATATTTTGCCAATAGTTTTAAACTGCTGATTTAGTACTACTAGTAGTAGTACTAATAGTAATAATATTTGGCGATATTTCCGAGGCAAGATATTGTTGTTATTTACATTAGCACTTGTTCACATCTTGGTTGTGGACTGGTACGAAAGGTGCATAAAAAAGCTGGGGATTACAACAACCAAGTTGAGGATAACAGTCGAATTATGTCAGTAATATCAGTAGCAATAGTAGTATTAGAATGTTGACCATCATATGACGCATCTCTTATGTCAAAGGTGATTCATTCCAGATGTGGGGGAATTTTACCTCATACATTTTAACCCATCAGTGTTTCTTATTATTATCAGTAGTAGTAGTAGTAGTATTATTATGATGTTGACTCTCCCTATGACACCTCCGGCATGCCAAGGGTGCTTCCTGACAAATTTGGTGAAATTCTGACCAATAGGTTTGGAGCCTATCAACGTCTATTTCTTTTAGTATGAACACGAATAGTAGTAGTAACGTTTTTCACTTTTACGACATATCTGCACCTCAAGCATGTTATACTAAATTTGGTGCAATTCTACCAAATAGTTTTGAAGCTTATAAGTGTCTAACAGACAAAGACGTCAGATAGATAGATATGTTGATTCTATCCTACTGTGTCTAATAGCTTCTTTTTTCTTCTATTTTTTTAACCCCATTGTATATGGCCTCAAAATTGTGGCCCTTATGAATTAGGAATATTCAGGTTCTCAATTTTTATATGCTCCTTGCAAACTGACCTAATAGTTGGTGGCTATTAATTTCCAAGCCTGTACATTGGCCAAAAGTAGAGGTGATACAAACATTGATTTAATGTGCGTGTGGAGTTTGGCCAGTGTCCACCGCAGGCTATCTGACCAGCAGGCTGTCTGCTTTGTCCTTCATGATTCACTATTGATCCAAAAACCCACCCTTGTTCACAGTCCTTCCGTCATATAGATTTTTATTTTCTCTTTTTCCTCTTGTTACCTGCTATATCTGAATGAACGGACTGTCTTCTTTGTAAACAAGGTCAAACTCAACACTTTCTTTCGTTTTTACTTCCTTGGTCTTCTTAACCTCATCTCTCTCTCTCTCTCTCTCTCTCCCTCTCTATCTCTCTCTCTCTCTCTCTCTCTCCATCTTGTTGTTCTTATTCTTGATTCTCCCACATTTCTCATTCATCTTCATCCCCTGCTTCTTAAATCTATTCCTGTAAACAAGCTAGATGACTCTTGAGCAAAAGCAGAATAAAAACTTGTGGCTCACATCAGAGTTAAAGGCAAACAGTTTCCTTCTGTTTTTAAAACCCTTTATTGCTTAGCCGATCTGGGCCAAACCTCCTATCCGAACCTCTAACCTTCCCGGACCTTTCCGAACTGGTCCTGTCCAGTTCCTTCGTCTTCTTCTTGACCACTCCTAAAAACTTATTAACATTTCTTCCCCATCTTCTTCGTTTTCACTCTTTACCATCATTATTAATTACTGAACCAGAATGGACACTTATCGAAGATAAAGACACACGGTAAATTAGTTAAAGAATAAAAAAAACAAGAAAAATCACAAGAAATAAAAAAAATGTCCCTAACTTTGCCTTTTTTATAAGTGGCTAAAATCTCATTGAGAAACAAAAGAACTTTATTTTTTTTATCACAATTTAATTACTTAGCAATCTTCTTTAAGCATCTTTGATTATAAAAAAAACTGTCCTAATCTGAAGGCAATGAGTTTATAATCCTGTCTTTAATGTTTTACTTTTTCTTCTTTAAAATCTATGTTTTTTCTCTCTAATACTTTCAGACTGTAGTTCTCAATTCCTTTACTTTCCCTATAATTTCTTTGAGAGATTTTTTTTCCAAATATTCGGCCCTTAATTTGCTAATTATTTCTCTAAAAGTCTTTTTCTTCTTTTTTTAAATTGAACCCTTTATCTTGATTGGCTTCATTTTGTAAGGATTATTCATCAAAATATTTACCAAATTAAAACTGAATCTAAGCATTCATTTGTATAAATATATATTTTTAATAAATGAATTAATATATTAAATAAAATTGAATAATTAACACAACAGAAGCTATAAGCATATTACTGTATTCTTAGTTGATGGCCTTGATGAGACCTTTAATGAAAACGTGGAGAGATGTTACATTTACATCTAAGATATCTGCTTTGGGGAGTATCATTTTGATGTTAGGATGCAGAAAAAAGGCACACTGCTTCCAGCCCGGGCGTTGTTGAGTGACCCTTTGATATTCAAGGCAGGGAACACACACGTCCATTGATTCAAGACAGAAATACGAATCTATATAACAAATAATTTCCTTATTTTTGTTTTTTTGATAATAATGAGAAAACGGTTATAACTTTTTTGTTTTGTATTCTTGTTTCTTGCTCAACTTCCAAGACATTAAATTGATATTTATGAATGGTCGAAGAGCGAATATTTTTGGTAAGTAGTCTCTTAAAGACGAATAAAAAACACATAATCAGTGCAAATGGCGGGAAAGCAAGGGTTGTTAATGTTGTTCAATAAATATAAGCACGAATGCATTTTAATCCAGAGAAGTACCTATTTTTTTATGATCCTTGAAAAGAAGGTTATTTACATATTGTGCATATGTGTTTGTCGAAACTTCTACACAGGAATATCCCTATATATATATATATATATATATATATATATATATATATATATATATAGGCAGAGACATAAAAAGATGTACAGACTTCGGGAATAGAAATATTTATCGGCAGTGTTTATTTTTTATTTTATTTATGTTTTTGTCTTATCAACAACTGAGGCAGGTTTTAAAAAAATTTAAACATTTTTATTGCCGAAGTTAGAGAATTTATTTGATTTACGGTGACATTATTGATTAATAAATAAATATACGAATAAAGGAAGAAAATAAATCAGGAGGGTCAAAAACAAGAATGGTGAGTAAAAGAAACTGAACAGAAAGTGAATGTTGGTTTCCTGCTAAAGAATATGAGTTCTTAAAAATCTTTTAGATATTTCACCCGTGATGCGTCTTAGTGGTTTTATTTAGATTCCCACGTGTGGACAGTGTCCACCATATTCTTGTCTTCTACTTCATAACTGGAATCGGTCTTGGGATAAATCGGTAGCTACAAGCGATGTAGAATATTAAAAATATTAAAATTTAATTATTCTATTTTGACAATCACCAGTCAGTTGGTAGCATCATACATTCCTAGTGTTGGCTCAGAATATTCAGGAGTTATTTCTCTTGAACCATATTCAAGTTATCTCCCTTGAACATCACTGAGCAACAAAAGAGTGCATTCTTCTATCAAGAAGTACAAAAGACTCGCTCCATGTATAGGCAAGATTCAAAACAAGACTTTTCTTCTTTCTGGCCTTGGACTTGAAGTTAGACGTGTCCGGCCTAGCACTCCATCTTAGCATGGTGTACACAATCCTAACGTTGTTTTGTCCCATCTCGCTTCTGATTGCAGTTAGACGAGACTCCCAGATAGCTAGCCATTTTAGAATGGCCCTCTTCTACTGGTCACAGCTATTGTTCCCAGATATAAGTTGTAGTTACATTACATCGCACATACATCTCTATATAAATTGTTTTCTCTGGCAATTCATATTTCGATTGTGTTTGGGACATTTATGTAGAATTTCGTTTAATATGACGTCTATGATTTTCACCACCTTTTATGTATCATATTTTATCATGTCTGTCCTACGTTTTTCTGTGACAAATAAATGTGTATGTATATATATATATATATATATATATATATATATATATATATATATATATATATATATACATATATTATTAGTTCCAATGTACACGTATAATATTATAACGTGCTATAATATATTGTGTATAAATTTTCAGTATTTACTTCAACAGTAGTAAAGTATAAAAATATATTTACAAAACAAAAAAAAAAAGATGTCAAGTAAAGGTCAGCCGGGCCTTTACTTGAGAAGCTCAGTCATTGGCTAATGAAAACATTAACTTGTGGGAGAGAAATAACAACGAGTCTGATCGGTTAGATAAGTAGACTAAACATCACATAGATATATAAAAACAAACAGCAACAAAAAAGTTGTGTACTTAGCCTGACGATTCCCTGCATGGATAAAACGCGAACGTCTCTGTGTAGCTTAATTGCCGTAAATATATTTTAATACTTTACCATATATTATATATGATTTGAAGCATTTCTTCATCATTGTCTTTTTCCCTTTTATATTCCGACTTGATGTTATCCACTATGACACAACATGGCAGTCTTTGTGTTGGATAAGAAACCCCAACATGTGCGTCGCTATACTAGGATATTTAATCATCATTTCCAGATGGCCATGAGGACCAGAATCCTCCATGACCACCCGAATGTTTGCATGGGATCTGCTTTAATTTACTAGTCAAAAAAAATCTCTTTACTCTAAGCGATCACATGCTCTTCTTGGTCAATCACGACTTAATATTTCTCAGCATCCTTTCCCACTTTACTCTCTAACACTTCCAAAGTTAGAACCCCCCCCCCCCCCGGCCGAACCGAGAACCAAGCAAGTTTCAATTATAGCCAAATTTATGGGGTTGTATTGCAAATAATCCTCAAGGCCTGGTGGCAAAAGAGGCATTAGCAGCCCCTAGGGCTCAACTTGTATGAGCTCGTGAGAGACATGGAAGTCTGATTTTAGCAATGAAATGTAATAACTGATCTTAACCCTGGCACCTGGTCTCTTGGCAATGGAGAGAATCACACTTAGGAATATTACGCTCATGCTGTCAGTGTGCTTCTTATAACAAAACGATCTAAATAATTTTCGTTATGGATTTTCCATTAAATACATGTCGATGAAAAAAGAATACAAATAAAGTCAAAAGTTTTCAATTAACTAATTTGAAGTAAACATTAATATTTATTTATTTATCTTTATAAAATACTGGCCTAAAAGTTGCCAAAAGATTTGATTTTGCTTGAATTAAGAAAAGGTGAGTTTGCAATTTTACTTATTACGTCATTCATCTCTTACTAACTTCTTCCTATTACTCTCACCCTCTCTCAATTTATTGTTGTTTGACCCCCACTTTTAAATTTTTATATTTTTTTAAATAAATAGAAAAATCTCAAATTAGTCTCTTTCTGTTCGCTATATATCTCCTCTCTCTCTCTCTCTCTCTTCTACAGCTATGGAGTTATTAGTATTGATAGTTGTAATGAAATTCCCCATTGCTTACGATGGACTATTCCAATATTCTGTTTTATACATAGTTTTATTATCCATAACTGTTAAAGAAAGAGAGAGACTGAAGCACGAGTGATAGCCACTGTATAAAATAAAAGTGAGGGGTCAGACAACAGTGAGAGAGGGTGAGAGTAATAGACAGAAGTTAGTAATAGATTGATGATTTAATTAGTAAACTGTAAATTACAGCTAATTATAACAATTAAAATCGATCTTTTAAAGACGACTCAATCCCAATACCAAGGAATATTTCAACATGTATTTTCTGTGATCAAAATATATAGAAAAAAGTCTTAGGGAAACATTGATTAACTCGACTTTAGTATAATAATAGATAGCTGTTTCAATGTATTATGGCTCTTCAGTGTGGCTAGACAGAGCGAACGTTTCATGCTGAGATGCAAAATTAAACTTTTGGCCGTAAATATATTTTAATACTTTACCATATATATCTTACACCTATGCCATCTCACACACAGTGTAATCAGTCGATGGAAAATCATAAGCACACAAGTGGATGAAAAATAAATTTAAAAAATATTAAATAAGCAAATATGTGCAACTTACTATTTCGTACTGAGTATTTTGGACGATTTTCGAAGCAAGGTAAATCCCAATTTCTTTTATAGTTATTTTTTTATTACTATATCTTATAGGTAATTTTCGGAAACCTTTACCTTTTTCAAGCCTTCAATGAAGCATATATATATATATATATATATATATATATATATATATATATATATATATATATATATAATGTGTGTGTATACTTGTACACAAATCCACGAGTGGGCAAGTGTGAAAGTTTGTATGTAAGTCTTTTTTATATTTTATCTTGCTTCTTTTTTTTATTTCTTTCACTCATTCTTTTCGGCTATTGGGTGGGGCAGTGGATAGTTTTCCATGTGCTCCCTTTGCGGTATAATTGGCTCTTAGCTTTGCCCTATAGACGGTTCTTTAGAGAAATTCTTTCTAGTTTTTTATTTTACTTTTCTGCCAACAAAATATTCTTTAAGACTCATTCTTAGAGTTGCTTGCCTGCAGCCTTCCACCTCCCTGTAAAAAAACGCTTTTGTCATTCTTCTACTTTTCTGTAATCAAAAGAGCATTGAATGTGGACAGCTCATTAGCGCCAACCACAACTTTTCAAAAAGCTTAATTCTTCTCACTTCTCAATGGTGTCGTCGTCGTCACCTACTTCTTGAGCTCATGTTTAAAGAAGGTTCTCGTTCTGGGATATATTTCTCTATACTGGATATTTTCTTCGGAGAAACTTTTATTGTAATATATTGAATGGCCTTGTACCAGACTAGGCTGGGCTGAATACCGGATGTCTCAGAGGAAATGTAATTGACCACTGCTACACTGAAAAGAAAAAGCTGATTTCAGATGAGTAATGATAAACAGGAAACGTGTGAGTAATTCTGATCATGTTGGACATTGGGAGAATCTAGATATCTCAGAGGAAGTGAAAAATAATGACGCCTGTAAGTTAGGAAAAGAACACCTGATCCACAATGAATTATGATGAATAGGAAACAGGTGAATAATTCCGATCATGTTAGATTAGAGAAATACATATGTGATTAGATCATAATCAAAGTAGTGATGTAACAGTAATGTTAGACACTTCAGCATTGGTGGAAAGACTTCTGTGTGACAGCTTTTGTCCATCCACAGAAATGGAGAGTTAATGCTCTTTACTCTCTCTTTCTCTTTCTCTCTCTTTCTGTCTGTCTCTCTCTCTCTCACTCTCTCTAAAAGGGGGCTTAATGATTTGCCTAATGGATACCGTGAGGGCCTATCAAATCTTCTATGCCAAATTTGACTCTTTCAATTGTTATCATTCATGCACTAATACTGTTGGGAAATGTATTTACGCCCAGCCATGGGTAAAATTGCAACTTATGTTCAACTGCTCTTATAAAATAAATCCTTTAAAATAAAAAATTTTTTATTCCTATAAAACAACAAATGATTTTAAGTTTGCCTTTTGTAATGAATGACATCATAGTGAAAGTATGGTTGTAGCTATAGAGGCTTAATTCCGCTATTTCTGTAGTACAGTCACAATATAGCAGTGTTTAAGGTGTATTGAAGAGTTACAGGAAAGGGGAGGTAATTAGGTTGATTTTTAATACCATAATTATTGTTGTGACTCATTTAAGTTTTATACAAGTGCACACAATGTATATGACAAACATAATCAACTCTATTCATTACATTATATCCAAATTATTTGACGATTTTTCGATGTAATCTTTTCAAATATAGTTATTTCTTTATTAAACTAATAATTTTAAATATTTTGTATGCATTGATAAAACACATGCAATAAATAATGTAAAGTAAGTATACAAGCTTTATTCAGCTATTTATGTAATACAGTCACAATATGGCATTAGGATAGATATTATATTGTCAGTAGTGTTTTGAAAGTTTGAAACAATGTACTAATGAGTTACTGTACCTACATAAACTTATCAAAACTTTCAAGGGAGTGCACATCTACAGGGCTGTCTAGAGTGGCAAATCCCCTTCTTACTCATTAAATGTTTAATGTATAATTTATTGTTTTTATTGGAATTTTCTATCCACGTGACAAGGGCTTAAAGAATGGATCAGTAAAAATGTGTTAACAACATTAAAAATATAAAGAAGAGATTTAATTTCACTAATAATATTTGATCCTTGCCAAACTGAAAGCTCATAGATTCTCATTTTTGTGTCCACCTTGTTTTCTTTAAATGAAAATGAATAAAAACAAGGATACATATTCTTAGGATGCGTCTATTCAATCTTGTGTTTTACTATAAAAATATGCTATTTTAAACTTGAACATGACAGACTAACGAGTCGACTGATGGACGGACAGAGCCTCCTATAGATATGCTTGGATACATCTAATAATGCTATTTCAAAATTGAATGCGACAGACTAAGGAAAATGCTATTACAAGATTAAACATGACATATAAACAGATAGAACATGTTATAGAGTTGCTTCGCTGAATCTAAAAATGCTATTTTAAACTTAAGCTTGACAGACCAACGAAAATGCTATGTCGAACTTAAGCATGGCAGACTGATTTACGGACTGTCTGAGCCACTTATAGAGATTCTTGGACTTATTTAAAAATCCTATTCCAAATTTAAGTGAGACAGACCGAAAAAAATGCTATTTCCAACTTAAGTGTGACAGACCAAAGAAATTCGTTCTGAAGTGTGACTGACCTACTGACAGGAAA
Source organism: Sepiola atlantica (assembly GCA_963556195.1). Taxonomy (NCBI): domain Eukaryota; kingdom Metazoa; phylum Mollusca; class Cephalopoda; order Sepiida; family Sepiolidae; genus Sepiola; species Sepiola atlantica. Next base: position 88,575,845 of record OY744522.1, on the reverse strand, counting down.
AAGCCTCCCATAGAGATGCGAGGAAGCATCTAAAAAGAAGAGAATATAGGTTGAATCCATTTATCTGGAAATCAGAAAAATAAAGAGAAACGAAGAAGGGGAGTTAAATTCGATAAGAGACACACTAATGATTTCAAAGCATCACTTGAAAGGGAATCACATCGTCATAAAAAACATTGATTTTATTCTTTGCTATAACTACTATTCAACTTTTGCCAAGCCCTACACCATTCTTGTGTATATTACTATGCACTCAGGTAATTTCAAATACCTACTTTTTAGAAGGTGACTCTGAAGGATACCTTTTATTACTTTTCAAAGAACTTGGATTATTTCTATTTTTTTTTTATTCATCATTTTGTTTGATTTATTTTTTAACAATTTAAAAAAAATTTAAGTTTCGATTTTGGCAAAATGTTCATTTCACCTTAATCTCATAAACAATTTTTTTTAGAACATACTCTGATGAAAACCATGTTTTATCAAAATAGGTTTAAGTACTGCTTTTCATTAAAAAAAGCTATTTAAGTCAAAGAAACGGAGAATCGAATGGCTTTACTATATATATAAGATAACAGATATTCTTAAGAAGCGTCCATTCAATCTGAAGGTTGTGCGTCCATGACCAACGAAAAGTCTATTTCAAACTTAAGCTTGAGAAACTGAAAATAATGGTATTTCAAACTTGAGCATGAGACCAATGAAAATGAAAATGTTTTATTTTTTTAAGCATAACAGACTGACAAAAAATGCTATTTCAAACTTAAGCTTGATAGACTGAAAAAAAGGCTATTCTAAACTTAAGCATGACAGACCGACGAAAAAGCTATTTCAAACTTAAGAATGACAGACCGACGAAAAAGCTATTTCAAACTTAAGAATGACAGAACGACGAAAAAGCTATTTCAAACTTAAGCATGACAGACCGACGAAAAAGCTATTTCAAACTTAAGAATGACAGACCGACGAAAAAGCTATTTCAAACTTAAGAATGACAGACCGACAAAAAATGCTATTTCAAACTTAAGCTTGATAGACTGACAAAAAGGCTATTCTAAACTTAAGCATGACAGACCGACGAAAAAGCTATTTCAAACTTAAGAATGACAGACAAACCGACAGGCCGAACTTCTTATAGAGATGCATGATTTATTATTTAAATAAGATGTGTTCAGCAATGTAAATGCGATTCCAGACATAAGTGTGACAGACTAACTGACCGATCGATGGATAAAGTCATCCACAGAGATTCAAAAATGCATCTAAAAAATTATGAAAACTGATTCAGATAAAAACAATGAATAAATTCTTTAAAAATACCATAATTTTATTCTCTTAATAACATAAAATTGAAAAAAAAACATGAAACATTAACTACTAGTGGGACTCATTTTTTGATGGGGTGCTCAGTGACTCGTTTGCATGGCAACGGTGTGTATGTGTGCCTTGGTTAGATGGTTGGGAGCCTTTTTTTAAATTTACAATGTAGAACTAACCCACAAACTGCAGAATTAAATTGACTCGGAAAAACTAGAAAGACTCTTTTCACCAAAAAGGTTAAGTTTCTATCCACGATATCAAAATAGAACTGTGTGTTATAATAAAATGAAAACACTCCTTGAATTAGAAAATAATAAGGACGAATAGTAAATTAATTAGATGTCCTTTTGTAGAGCAATATCCAAAATTAGTTAATCTTAGGATGTCGATTGTATACACCTGATCAGTATATTTGAAAGTTATTGCTTGCTCTTCTATTTTGAATATGAATTTGGTGTTTTAATTACATTGTCAGTGAGATAAATGATCCACCTTTATACAAAGAAATAGTTAATTTATGACACTTATTTTAATTTATTAGATAATACCCCCCACTAGAATTAAACGACGTTGAGTCTGGCCAGTACAAGATGGGTGACGATTTTGGAATATCAGATAATGTATGGAGAAGAACTGCATATATATATATATATATATATATATATATATATATATATATATATATATATATATATATATATATATATATATATATATATGCAATGATAATGAATCGTTTGGAACTGGAGAGTGAGCTAGCATAATATCAGAAAAGGTCTTAACCCTATACAATGGAAAAGTGACATATTGGGACAACTTTAGTGCAGACTCCGAACTATTAGGACAACTTTAGTGCAGACTCCGAAATATTGGGGCAACTTTAGTGCAGACTCTGAAATATTGGGACAACTTTAGTGCAGACTCTGAAATATTGGGACAACTTTAGTGCAGTTCTGAAATATTGGGACAACTTTAGTGCAGACTCTGAAATATTGGGACAACTTTAGTGCAGACACTGATATATTGAGACAGCTTAAGTGCAGACTCTGATATATTAGGATAACTTACGTGCAGATTCTGAAATATTGGGACAACTTTAGTGCAGACTCTGAAATATTGAGACAGCTTAAGTGCAGACTCTGATATATTAGGATAACTTAAGTGCAGACTCTGATATATTAGGATAACTTTAGTGCAGACTCTGAAATATTGGGACAACTTTAGTGTAGACTCTGAAATATTGGGACCACTTTAGTGCAGACTCTGAAATATTGGGACAACTTTAGTGCAGATTCTGAAATATTGAGACAACTTTAGTGCAGACTCTGAAATGTTGGGACAACTTTAGTGCAGACTCTGAAATATTGGGACAACCTTAGTGCAGACTCTTAAATATTGGGACAACTTTAGTGCAGACTCTGAAATATTGGGACAACTTTAGTGCAGATTCTTAAATATTGGGACAACTTTAGTGCAGATTCTGAAATATTAGGACAACTTACGTGCACACTCTGAAATATTGGGACAACTTTAGTGCACACTCTGAAATATTGGGATAACTTTAGTGCACACTCTGAAATATTGGGACAACTTTAGTGCAGACTCCGAATTATTGGGTCAACTTTAGTGCACACTCTTAAATATTGGGACAACTTTAGTGCAGACTCTGAAATATTGGGCAACTTTAGTGCAGACTCTTATATATTGAGACAACTTAAGTGCAGACTCTGATATATTAGGATAACTTTAGTGCAGACTCCGAATTATTGGGTCAACTTTAGTGCACACTCTTAAATATTTGGACAACTTTAGTGCAGACTCTTAAATATTGGGACAACTTTAGTGCACACTCTGAAATATTGGGACAACTTTAGTGCAGACTCTGAAATATTGGGGCAACTTTAGTGCAGACTCTGAAATGTTGGGACCACTTTAGTGCAGACTCTGAAATACTAGGACAACTTTAGTGCAGACTCTGAAATTGGGACAACTTTAGTGCAGACTCTGAAATATTGACTCCGCATTATTGGGACAACTTTAGTGAAGACTCTGAAATATTGAGACAACTTTAGTGCAGACCCTGAAATATTGGGACAACTTTAGTGCAGACTCTGAAATATTGGGACAACTTTAGTGCAGTTCTGAAATATTGGGACAACTTTAGTGCAGACTCTGAAATATTGGGACAACTTTAGTGCAGACACTGATATATTGAGACAGCTTAAGTGCAGACTCTGATATATTAGGATAACTTACATGCAGATTCTGAAATATTGGGACAACTTTAGTGCAGACTCTGAAATATTGAGACAGCTTAAGTGCAGACTCTGATATATTAGGATAACTTAAGTGCAGACTCTGATATATTAGGATAACTTTAGTGCAGACTCTGAAATATTGGGACAACTTTAGTGTAGACTCTGAAATATTGGGACCACTTTAGTGCAGACTCTGAAATACTGGGACAACTTTAGTGCAGACTCTGAAATATTGAGACAACATTAGTGCAGACTCTGAAATGTTAGGACAACTTTAGTGCAGACTCTGAAATATTGGGACAACCTTAGTGCAGACTCTGAAATATTGGGACAACTTTAGTGCAGACTCTGAAATATTGGGACAACTTTAGTGCAGATTCTTAAATATTGGGACAACTTTAGTGCAGATTCTGAAATATTAGGACAACTTACGTGCACACTCTTAAATATTGGGACAACTTTAGTGCACACTCTGAAATATTGAGATAACTTTAGTGCACACTCTGAAATATTGGGACAACTTTAGTGCAGACTCCGAATTATTGGGTCAACTTTAGTGCACACTCTTAAATATTGGGACAACTTTAGTGCAGACTCTGAAATATTGGGCAACTTTAGTGCAGACTCTTATATATTGAGACAACTTAAGTGCAGACTCTGATATATTAGGATAACTTTAGTGCAGACTCCGAATTATTGGGTCAACTTTAGTGCACACTCTTAAATATTTGGACAACTTTAGTGCAGACTCTGAAATATTGGGGCAACTTTAGTGCAGACTCTGAAATGTTGGGACCACTTTAGTGCAGACTCTGAAATACTAGGACAACTTTAGTGCAGACTCTGAAATTGGGACAACTTTAGTGCAGACTCTGAAATATTGACTCCGCATTATTGGGACAACTTTAGTGAAGACTCTGAAATATTGGGCAACTTTAGTGCAGACTCTTATATATTGAGACAACTTAAGTGCAGACTCTGATATATCAGGATAACTTTAGTGCAGACTCCGAATTATTGGGTCAACTTTAGTGCACACTCTTAAATATTGGGACCACTTTAGTGCAGACTCTTAAATATTGGGACAACTTTAGTGCACACTCTGAAATATTGGGACAACTTTAGTGCAGACTCTGAAATATTGGGGCAACTTTAGTGCAGACTCTGAAATGTTGGGACCACTTTAGTGCAGACTCTGAAATACTAGGACAACTTTAGTGCAGACTCTGAAATTGGGACAACTTTAGTGCAGACTCTGAAATATTGACTCCGCATTATTGGGACAACTTTAGTGAAGACTCTGAAATATTGAGACAACTTTAGTGCAGACCCTGAAATATTGGGACAACTTTAGTGCAGACTCTGAAATATTGGGACAACTTTAGTGCAAACACTGATATATTGAGACAGCTTAAGTGCAGACTCTGATATATTAGGATAACTTAAGTTCAGACTCTGATATATTAGGATAACTTTAGTGCAGACTCTGAAATATTTGGACAACTTTAGTGTAGACTCTGAAATATTGTAACCACTTTAGTGCAGACTCTGAAATACTGGGACAACTTTAGTGCAGACTCTGAAATATTGAGACAACATTAGTGCAGACTCTGAAATGTTGGGACAACTTTAGTGCAGACTCTGAAATATTGGGACAACCTTAGTGCAGACTCTGAAATATTGGGACAACTTTAGTGCAGACTCTGAAATATTGGGACAACTTTAGTGCAGATTCTGAAATATTAGGACAACTTACGTGCACACTCTGAAATATTGGGACAACTTTAGTGCACACTCTGAAATATTGGGATAACTTTAGTGCACACTCTGAAATATTGGGACAACTTTAGTGCAGACTCCGAATTATTGGGTCAACTTTAGTGCACACTCTTAAATATTGGGACAACTTTAGTGCAGACTCTGAAATATTAGGCAACTTTAGTGCAGACTCTTATATATTGAGACAACTTAAGTGCAGACTCTGATATATTAGGATAACTTTAGTGCAGACTCCGAATTATTGGGTCAACTTTAGTGCACACTCTTAAATATTGGGACAACTTTAGTGCAGACTCTGAAATATTGGGGCAACTTTAGTGCAGACTCTGAAATGTTGGGACCACTTTAGTGCAGACTCTGAAATACTAGGACAACTTTAGTGCAGACTCTGAAATTGGGACAACTTTAGTGCAGACTCTGAAATATTGACTCCGCATTATTGGGACAACTTTAGTGAAGACTCTGAAATATTGGGCAACTTTAGTGCAGACTCTTATATATTGAGACAACTTAAGTGCAGACTCTGATATATTAGGATAACTTTAGTGCAGACTCCGAATTATTGGGTCAACTTTAGTGCACACTCTTAAATATTGGGACAACTTTAGTGCAGACTCTGAAATATTGGGACAACTTTAGTGCAGACTCTGAAGTATTGGGGCAACTTTAGTGCAGACTCTGAAATGTTGGGACCACTTTAGTGCAGACTCTGAAATACAGGGACAACTTTAGTGCAGACTCTGAAATTGGGACAACTTTAGTGCAGACTCTGAAATATTGACTCCACATTATTGGGACAACTTTAGTGAAGACTCTGAAATATTGAGACAACTTTAGTGCAGACCCTGAAATATTGGGACAACTTTAGTGCAGACTCTGAAATATTGGGACAACTTTAGTGCAGTTCTGAAATATTGGGACAACTTTAGTGCAGACTCTGAAATATTGGGACAACTTTAGTGCAGACACTGATATATTGAGACAGCTTAAGTGCAGACTCTGATATATTAGGATAACTTACGTGCAGATTCTGAAATATTGGGACAACTTTAGTGCAGACTCTGAAATATTGAGACAGCTTAAGTGCAGACTCTGATATATTAGGATAACTTAAGTTCAGACTCTGATATATTAGGATAACTTTAGTGCAGACTCTGAAATATTGGAACAACTTTAGTGTAGACTCTGAAATATTGGGACCACTTTAGTGCAGAATCTGAAATACTGGGACAACTTTAGTGCAGACTCTGAAATATTGAGAAAACATTAGTGCAGACTCTGAAATGTTAGGACAACTTTAGTGCAGATTCTGAAATATTGGGACAACCTTAGTGCAGACTCTGAAATATTGGGACAACTTTAGTGCAGACTCTGAAATATTGGGACCACTTTAGTGCAGATTCTTAAATATTGGGACAACTTTAGTGCAGATTCTGAAATATTAGGACAACTTACGTGCACACTCTGAAATATTGGGACAACTTTAGTGCACACTCTGAAATATTGGGATAACTTTAGTGCACACTCTGAAATATTGGGACAACTTTAGTGCAGACTCCGAATTATTGGGTCAACTTTAGTGCACACTCTTAAATATTGGGACAACTTTAGTGCAGACTCTGAAATATTGGGCAACTTTAGTGCAGACTCTTATATATTGAGACAACTTAAGTGCAGACTCTGATATATTAGGATAACTTTAGTGCAGACTCCGAATTATTGGGTCAACTTTAGTGCACACTCTTAAATATTGGGACAACTTTAGTGCAGACTCTGAAATATTGGGGCAACTTTAGTGCAGACTCTGAAATGTTGGGACCACTTTACTGCAGACTCTGAAATACTAGGACAACTTTAGTGCAGACTCTGAAAGTGGGACAACTTTAGTGCAGACTCTGAAATATTGACTCCGCATTATTGGGACAACTTTAGTGAAGACTCTGAAATATTGAGACAACTTTAGGGCAGACTCTGAAATATTGGGACAACTTTAGTGCAGACTCTGAAATATTGGGACAACTTTAGTGCAGACTCTGAAATATTGGGACAACTTAAGTGCAGACTCTCATATATTGGGATTACTTTAGTGCAGACTCCGAATTATTGGAACAACTTTAGTGCAGATTCTGAAATATTCGGACAACTTTAGTGCAGACTCCGAATTTTTGGGACAACTTTAGTGCAGACTCTTATATATTGAGACAACTTAAGTGCAGACTCTGATATATTAGGATAACTTTAGTGCAGACTCCGAATTATTGGGTCAACTTTAGTGCACACTCTTAAATATTGGGACAACTTTAGTGCAGACTCTTAAATATTGGGACAACTTTAGTGCACACTCTGAAATATTGGGACAACTTTAGTGCAGACTCTGAAATATTGGGGCAACTTTAGTGCAGACTCTGAAATGTTGGGACCACTTTAGTGCAGACTCTGAAATACTAGGACAACTTTAGTGCAGACTCTGAAATTGGGACAACTTTAGTGCAGACTCTGAAATATTGACTCCGCATTATTGGGACAACTTTAGTGAAGACTCTGAAATATTGAGACAACTTTAGTGCAGACCCTGAAATATTGGGACAACTTTAGTGCAGACTCTGAAATATTGAGACAACTTTAGTGCAGTTCTGAAATATTGGGACAACTTTAGTGCAGACTCTGAAATATTGGGACAACTTTAGTGCAGACACTGATATATTGAGACAGCTTAAGTGCAGACTCTGATATATTAGGATAACTTACATGCAGATTCTGAAATATTGGGACAACTTTAGTGCAGACTCTGAAATATTGAGACAGCTTAAGTGCAGACTCTGATATATTAGGATAACTTAAGTGCAGACTCTGATATATTAGGATAACTTTAGTGCAGACTCTGAAATATTGGGACAACTTTAGTGTAGACTCTGAAATATTGGGACCACTTTAGTGCAGACTCTGAAATACTGGGACAACTTTAGTGCAGACTCTGAAATATTGAGACAACATTAGTGCAGACTCTGAAATGTTAGGACAACTTTAGTGCAGACTCTGAAATATTGGGACAACCTTAGTGCAGACTCTGAAATATTGGGACAACTTTAGTGCAGATTCTTAAATATTGAGACAACTTTAGTGCAGATTCTGAAATATTAGGACAACTTACGTGCACACTCTGAAATATTGGGACAACTTTAGTGCACACTCTGAAATATTGGGATAACTTTAGTGCACACTCTGAAATATTGGGACAACTTTAGTGCAGACTCCGAATTATTGGGTCAACTTTAGTGCACACTCTTAAATATTGGGACAACTTTAGTGCAGACTCTGAAATATTGGGCAACTTTAGTGCAGACTCTTATATATTGAGACAACTTAAGTGCAGACTCTGATATATTAGGATAACTTTAGTGCAGACTCCGAATTATTGGGTCAACTTTAGTGCACACTCTTAAATATTGGGACAACTTTAGTGCAGACTCTGAAATATTGGGGCAACTTTAGTGCAGACTCTGAAATGTTGGGACCACTTTAGTGCAGACTCTGAAATACTAGGACAACTTTAGTGCAGACTCTGAAATTGGGACAACTTTAGTGCAGACTCTGAAATATTGACTCCGCATTATTGGGACAACTTTAGTGAAGACTCTGAAATATTGGGCAACTTTAGTGCAGACTCTTATATATTGAGACAACTTAAGTGCAGACTCTGATATATTAGGATAACTTAAGTGCAGACTCTGATATATTAGGATAACTTTAGTGCAGACTCTGAAATATTGGGACAACTTTAGTGTAGACGCTGAAATATTGGGACCACTTTAGTGCAGACTCTGAAATACTGGGACAACTTTAGTGCAGACTCTGAAATATTGAGACAACATTAGTGCAGACTCTGAAATGTTAGGACAACTTTAGTGCAGACTCTGAAATATTGGGACAACTTTAGTGCAGACTCTGAAATATTGGGACAACTTTAGTGCAGATTCTTAAATATTGAGACAACTTTAGTGCAGATTCTGAAATATTAGGACAACTTACGTGCACACTCTGAAATATTGGGACAACTTTAGTGCACACTCTGAAATATTGGGATAACTTTAGTGCACACTCTGAAATATTGGGACAACTTTAGTGCAGACTCCGAATTATTGGGTCAACTTTAGTGCACACTCTTAAATATTGGGACAACTTTAGTGCAGACTCTGAAATATTGGGCAACTTTAGTGCAGACTCTTATATATTGAGACAACTTAAGTGCAGACTCTGATATATTAGGATAACTTTAGTGCAGACTCCGAATTATTGGGTCAACTTTAGTGCACACTCTTAAATATTGAGACAACTTTAGTGCAGACTCTGAAATATTGGGGCAACTTTAGTGCAGACTCTGAAATGTTGGGACCACTTTAGTGCAGACTCTGAAATACTAGGACAACTTTAGTGCAGACTCTGAAATTGGGACAACTTTAGTGCAGACTCTGAAATATTGACTCCGCATTATTGGGACAACTTTAGTGAAGACTCTGAAATATTGGGCAACTTTAGTGCAGACTCTTATATATTGAGACAACTTAAGTGCAGACTCTGATATATCAGGATAACTTTAGTGCAGACTCCGAATTATTGGGTCAACTTTAGTGCACACTCTTAAATATTGGGACCACTTTAGTGCAGACTCTTAAATATTGGGACAACTTTAGTGCACACTCTGAAATATTGGGACAACTTTAGTGCAGACTCTGAAATATTGGGGCAACTTTAGTGCAGACTCTGAAATGTTGGGACCACTTTAGTGCAGACTCTGAAATACTAGTACAACTTTAGTGCAGACTCTGAAATTGGGACAACTTTAGTGCAGACTCTGAAATATTGACTCCGCATTATTGGGACAACTTTAGTGAAGACTCTGAAATATTGAGACAACTTTAGTGCAGACCCTGAAATATTGGGACAACTTTAGTGCAGACTCTGAAATATTGGGACAACTTTAGTGCAGTTCTGAAATATTGGGACAACTTTAGTGCAGACTCTGAAATATTGGGACAACTTTAGTGCAGACACTGATATATTGAGACAGCTTAAGTGCAGACTCTGATATATTAGGATAACTTACGTGCAGATTCTGAAATATTGGGACAACTTTAGTGCAGACTCTGAAATATTGAGACAGCTTAAGTGCAGACTCTGATATATTAGGATAACTTAAGTTCAGACTCTGATATATTAGGATAACTTTAGTGCAGACTCTGAAATATTGGGACAACTTTAGTGTAGACTCTGAAATATTGTAACCACTTTAGTGCAGACTCTGAAATACTGGGACAACTTTAGTGCAGACTCTGAAATATTGAGACAACATTAGTGCAGACTCTGAAATGTTGGGACAACTTTAGTGCAGACTCTGAAATATTGGGACAACCTTAGTGCAGACTCTGAAATATTGGGACAACTTTAGTGCAGACTCTGAAATATTGGGACAACTTTAGTGCAGATTCTGAAATATTAGGACAACTTACGTGCACACTCTGAAATATTGGGACAACTTTAGTGCACACTCTGAAATATTGGGACAACTTTAGTGCAGACTCCGAATTATTGGGTCAACTTTAGTGCACACTCTTAAATATTGGGACAACTTTAGTGCAGACTCTGAAATATTAGGCAACTTTAGTGCAGACTCTTATATATTGAGACAACTTAAGTGCAGACTCTGATATATTAGGATAACTTTAGTGCAGACTCCGAATTATTGGGTCAACTTTAGTGCACACTCTTAAATATTGGGACAACTTTAGTGCAGACTCTGAAATATTGGGGCAACTTTAGTGCAGACTCTGAAATGTTGGGACCACTTTAGTGCAGACTCTGAAATACTAGGACAACTTTAGTGCAGACTCTGAAATTGGGACAACTTTAGTGCAGACTCTGAAATATTGACTCCGCATTATTGGGACAACTTTAGTGAAGACTCTGAAATATTGGGCAACTTTAGTGCAGACTCTTATATATTGAGACAACTTAAGTGCAGACTCTGATATATTAGGATAACTTTAGTGCAGACTCCGAATTATTGGGTCAACTTTAGTGCACACTCTTAAATATTGGGACAACTTTAGTGCAGACTCTGAAATATTGGGACAACTTTAGTGCAGACTCTGAAGTATTGGGGCAACTTTAGTGCAGACTCTGAAATGTTGGGACCACTTTAGTGCAGACTCTGAAATACTAGGACAACTTTAGTGCAGACTCTGAAATTAGGACAACTTTAGTGCAGACTCTGAAATATTGACTCCGCATTATTGGGACAACTTTAGTGAAGACTCTGAAATATTGAGACAACTTTAGTGCAGACCCTGAAATATTGGGACAACTTTAGTGCAGACTCTGAAATATTGGGACAACTTTAGTGCAGTTCTGAAATATTGGGACAACTTTAGTGCAGACTCTGAAATATTGGGACAACTTTAGTGCAGACACTGATATATTGAGACAGCTTAAGTGCAGACTCTGATATATTAGGATAACTTAAGTTCAGACTCTGATATATTAGGATAACTTTAGTGCAGACTCTGAAATATTGGGACAACTTTAGTGTAGACTCTGAAATATTGGGACCACTTTAGTGCAGAATCTGAAATACTGGGACAACTTTAGTGCAGACTCTTAAATATTGAGACAACATTAGTGCAGACTCTGAAATGTTGGGACAACTTTAGTGCAGACTCTGAAATATTGGGACAACCTTAGTGCAGACTCTGAAATATTGGGACAACTTTAGTGCAGACTCTGAAATATTGGGACCACTTTAGTGCAGATTCTTAAATATTGGGACAACTTTAGTGCAGATTCTGAAATATTAGGACAACTTACGTGCACACTCTGAAATATTGGGACAACTTTAGTGCACACTCTGAAATATTGGGATAACTTTAGTGCACACTCTGAAATATTGGGACAACTTTAGTGCAGACTCCGAATTATTGGGTCAACTTTAGTGCACACTCTTAAATATTGGGACAACTTTAGTGCAGACTCTGAAATATTGGGCAACTTTAGTGCAGACTCTGAAATGTTGGGACCACTTTAGTGCAGACTCTGAAATACTAGGACAACTTTAGTGCAGACTCTGAAATTGGGACAACTTTAGTGCAGACTCTGAAATATTGACTCCGCATTATTGGGACAACTTTAGTGAAGACTCTGAAATATTGGGCAACTTTAGTGCAGACTCTTATATATTGAGACAACTTAAGTGCAGACTCTGATATATCAGGATAACTTTAGTGCAGACTCCGAATTATTGGGTCAACTTTAGTGCACACTCTTAAATATTGGGACCACTTTAGTGCAGACTCTTAAATATTGGGACAACTTTAGTGCACACTCTGAAATATTGGGACAACTTTAGTGCAGACTCTGAAATATTGGGGCAACTTTAGTGCAGACTCTGAAATGTTGGGACCAGTTTAGTGCAGACTCTGAAATACTAGGACAACTTTAGTGCAGACTCTGAAATTGGGACAACTTTAGTGCAGACTCTGAAATATTGACTCCGCATTATTGGGACAACTTTAGTGAAGACTCTGAAATATTGAGACAACTTTAGTGCAGACCCTGAAATATTGGGACAACTTTAGTGCAGACTCTGAAATATTGAGACAACTTTAGTGCAGTTCTGAAATATTGGGACAACTTTAGTGCAGACTCTGAAATATTGGGACAACTTTAGTGCAAACACTGATATATTGAGACAGCTTAAGTGCAGACTCTGATATATTAGGATAACTTACGTGCAGATTCTGAAATATTGGGACAACTTTAGTGCAGACTCTGAAATATTGAGACAGCTTAAGTGCAGACTCTGATATATTAGGATAACTTAAGTTCAGACTCTGATATATTAGGATAACTTTAGTGCAGACTCTGAAATATTGGGACAACTTTAGTGTCGACTCTGAAATATTGTAACCACTTTAGTGCAGACTCTGAAATACTGGGACAACTTTAGTGCAGACTCTGAAATATTGAGACAACATTAGTGCAGACTCTGAAATGTTGGGACAACTTTAGTGCAGACTCTGAAATATTGGGACAACCTTAGTGCAGACTCTGAAATATTGGGACAACTTTAGTGCAGACTCTGAAATATTGGGACAACTTTAGTGCAGATTCTGAAATATTAGGACAACTTACGTGCACACTCTGAAATATTGGGACAACTTTAGTGCACACTCTGAAATATTGGGATAACTTTAGTGCACACTCTGAAATATTGGGACAACTTTAGTGCAGACTCCGAATTATTGGGTCAACTTTAGTGCACACTCTTAAATATTGGGACAACTTTAGTGCAGACTCTGAAATATTAGGCAACTTTAGTGCAGACTCTTATATATTGAGACAACTTAAGTGCAGACTCTGATATATTAGGATAACTTTAGTGCAGACTCCGAATTATTGGGTCAACTTTAGTGCACACTCTTAAATATTGGGACAACTTTAGTGCAGACTCTGAAATATTGGGGCAACTTTAGTGCAGACTCTGAAATGTTGGGACCACTTTAGTGCAGACTCTGAAATACTAGGACAACTTTAGTGCAGACTCTGAAATTGGGACAACTTTAGTGCAGACTCTGAAATATTGACTCCGCATTATTGGGACAACTTTAGTGAAGACTCTGAAATATTGGGCAACTTTAGTGCAGACTCTTATATATTGAGACAACTTAAGTGCAGACTCTGATATATTAGGATAACTTTAGTGCAGACTCCGAATTATTGGGTCAACTTTAGTGCACACTCTTAAATATTGGGACAACTTTAGTGCAGACTCTGAAATATTGGGACAACTTTAGTGCAGACTCTGAAGTATTGGGGCAACTTTAGTGCAGACTCTGAAATGTTGGGACCACTTTAGTGCAGACTCTGAAATACTAGGACAACTTTAGTGCAGACTCTGAAATTGGGACAACTTTGGTGCAGACTCTGAAATATTGACTCCGCATTATTGGGACAACTTTAGTGAAGACTCTGAAATATTGAGACAACTTTAGTGCAGACCCTGAAATATTGGGACAACTTTAGTGCAGACTCTGAAATATAGGGACAACTTTAGTGCAGTTCCGAAATATTGGGACAACTTTAGTGCAGACTCTGAAATATTGGGACAACTTTAGTGCAGACACTGATATATTAGGATAACTTACGTGCAGATTCTGAAATATTGGGACAACTTTAGTGCAGACTCTGAAATATTGAGACAGCTTAAGTGCAGACTCTGATATATTAGGATAACTTACGTGCAGATTCTGAAATATTGGGACAACTTTAGTGCAGACTCTGAAATATTGAGACAGCTTAAGTGCAGACTCTGATATATTAGGATAACTTAAGTTCAGACTCTGATATATTAGGATAACTTTAGTGCAGACTCTGAAATATTGGGACAACTTTAGTGTAGACTCTGAAATATTGGGACCACTTTAGTGCAGAATCTGAAATACTGGGACAACTTTAGTGCAGACTCTGAAATATTGAGAAAACATTAGTGCAGACTCTGAAATGTTGGGACAACTTTAGTGCAGATTCTGAAATATTGGGACAACCTTAGTGCAGACTCTGAAATATTGGGACAACTTTAGTGCAGACTCTGAAATATTGGGACCACTTTAGTGCAGATTCTTAAATATTGGGACAACTTTAGTGCAGATTCTGAAATATTAGGACAACTTACGTGCACACTCTGAAATATTGGGACAACTTTAGTGCACACTCTGAAATATTGGGATAACTTTAGTGCACACTCTGAAATATTGGGACAACTTTAGTGCAGACTCCGAATTATTGGGTCAACTTTAGTGCACACTCTTAAATATTGGGACAACTTTAGTGCAGACTCTGAAATATTGGGCAACTTTAGTGCAGACTCTTATATATTGAGACAACTTAAGTGCAGACTCTGATATATTAGGATAACTTTAGTGCAGACTCCGAATTATTGGGTCAACTTTAGTGCACACTCTTAAATATTGGGACAACTTTAGTGCAGACTCTGAAATATTGGGGCAACTTTAGTGCAGACTCTGAAATGTTGGGACCACTTTAGTGCAGACTCTGAAATACTAGGACAACTTTAGTGCAGACTCTGAAAGTGGGACAACTTTAGTGCAGACTCTGAAATATTGACTCCGCATTATTGGGACAACTTTAGTGAAGACTCTGAAATATTGAGACAACTTTAGGGCAGACTCTGAAATATTGGGACAACTTTAGTGCAGACTCTGAAATATTGGGACAACTTTAGTGCAGACTCTGAAATATTGGGACAACTTAAGTGCAGACTCTCATATATTGGGATTACTTTAGTGCAGACTCCGAATTATTGGAACAACTTTAGTGCAGATTCTGAAATATTCGGACAACTTTAGTGCAGACTCCGAATTTTTGGGACAACTTTAGTGCAGACTCTTATATATTGAGACAACTTAAGTGCAGACTCTGATATATTAGGATAACTTTAGTGCAGACTCCGAATTATTGGGTCAACTTTAGTGCACACTCTTAAATATTGGGACAACTTTAGTGCAGACTCTTAAATATTGGGACAACTTTAGTGCACACTCTGAAATATTGGGACAACTTTAGTGCAGACTCTGAAATATTGGGGCAACTTTAGTGCAGACTCTGAAATGTTGGGACCACTTTAGTGCAGACTCTGAAATACTAGGACAACTTTAGTGCAGACTCTGAAATTGGGACAACTTTAGTGCAGACTCTGAAATATTGACTCCGCATTATTGGGACAACTTTAGTGAAGACTCTGAAATATTGAGACAACTTTAGTGCAGACCCTGAAATATTGGGACAACTTTAGTGCAGACTCTGAAATATTGAGACAACTTTAGTGCAGTTCTGAAATATTGGGACAACTTTAGTGCAGACTCTGAAATATTGGGACAACTTTAGTGCAGACACTGATATATTGAGACAGCTTAAGTGCAGACTCTGATATATTAGGATAACTTACATGCAGATTCTGAAATATTGGGACAACTTTAGTGCAGACTCTGAAATATTGAGACAGCTTAAGTGCAGACTCTGATATATTAGGATAACTTAAGTGCAGACTCTGATATATTAGGATAACTTTAGTGCAGACTCTGAAATATTGGGACAACTTTAGTGTAGACTCTGAAATATTGGGACCACTTTAGTGCAGACTCTGAAATACTGGGACAACTTTAGTGCAGACTCTGAAATATTGAGACAACATTAGTGCAGACTCTGAAATGTTAGGACAACTTTAGTGCAGACTCTGAAATATTGGGACAACCTTAGTGCAGACTCTGAAATATTGGGACAACTTTAGTGCAGATTCTTAAATATTGAGACAACTTTAGTGCAGATTCTGAAATATTAGGACAACTTACGTGCACACTCTGAAATATTGGGACAACTTTAGTGCACACTCTGAAATATTGGGATAACTTTAGTGCACACTCTGAAATATTGGGACAACTTTAGTGCAGACTCCGAATTATTGGGTCAACTTTAGTGCACACTCTTAAATATTGGGACAACTTTAGTGCAGACTCTGAAATATTGGGCAACTTTAGTGCAGACTCTTATATATTGAGACAACTTAAGTGCAGACTCTGATATATTAGGATAACTTTAGTGCAGACTCCGAATTATTGGGTCAACTTTAGTGCACACTCTTAAATATTGGGACAACTTTAGTGCAGACTCTGAAATATTGGGGCAACTTTAGTGCAGACTCTGAAATGTTGGGACCACTTTAGTGCAGACTCTGAAATACTAGGACAACTTTAGTGCAGACTCTGAAATTGGGACAACTTTAGTGCAGACTCTGAAATATTGACTCCGCATTATTGGGACAACTTTAGTGAAGACTCTGAAATATTGGGCAACTTTAGTGCAGACTCTTATATATTGAGACAACTTAAGTGCAGACTCTGATATATTAGGATAACTTAAGTGCAGACTCTGATATATTAGGATAACTTTAGTGCAGACTCTGAAATATTGGGACAACTTTAGTGTAGACTCTGAAATATTGGGACCACTTTAGTGCAGACTCTGAAATACTGGGACAACTTTAGTGCAGACTCTGAAATATTGAGACAACATTAGTGCAGACTCTGAAATGTTAGGACAACTTTAGTGCAGACTCTGAAATATTGGGACAACTTTAGTGCAGACTCTGAAATATTGGGACAACTTTAGTGCAGATTCTTAAATATTGAGACAACTTTAGTGCAGATTCTGAAATATTAGGACAACTTACGTGCACACTCTGAAATATTGGGACAACTTTAGTGCACACTCTGAAATATTGGGATAACTTTAGTGCACACTCTGAAATATTGGGACAACTTTAGTGCAGACTCCGAATTATTGGGTCAACTTTAGTGCACACTCTTAAATATTGGGACAACTTTAGTGCAGACTCTGAAATATTGGGCAACTTTAGTGCAGACTCTTATATATTGAGACAACTTAAGTGCAGACTCTGATATATTAGGATAACTTTAGTGCAGACTCCGAATTATTGGGTCAACTTTAGTGCACACTCTTAAATATTGGGACAACTTTAGTGCAGACTCTGAAATATTGGGGCAACTTTAGTGCAGACTCTGAAATGTTGGGACCACTTTAGTGCAGACTCTGAAATACTAGGACAACTTTAGTGCAGACTCTGAAATTGGGACAACTTTAGTGCAGACTCTGAAATATTGACTCCGCATTATTGGGACAACTTTAGTGAAGACTCTGAAATATTGGGCAACTTTAGTGCAGACTCTTATATATTGAGACAACTTAAGTGCAGACTCTGATATATCAGGATAACTTTAGTGCAGACTCCGAATTATTGGGTCAACTTTAGTGCACACTCTTAAATATTGGGACCACTTTAGTGCAGACTCTTAAATATTGGGACAACTTTAGTGCACACTCTGAAATATTGGGACAACTTTAGTGCAGACTCTGAAATATTGGGGCAACTTTAGTGCAGACTCTGAAATGTTGGGACCACTTTAGTGCAGACTCTGAAATACTAGTACAACTTTAGTGCAGACTCTGAAATTGGGACAACTTTAGTGCAGACTCTGAAATATTGACTCCGCATTATTGGGACAACTTTAGTGAAGACTCTGAAATATTGAGACAACTTTAGTGCAGACCCTGAAATATTGGGACAACTTTAGTGCAGACTCTGAAATATTAGGACAACTTACGTGCACACTCTGAAATATTGGGACAACTTTAGTGCACACTCTGAAATATTGGGATAACTTTAGTGCACACTCTGAAATATTGGGACAACTTTAGTGCAGACTCCGAATTATTGGGTCAACTTTAGTGCACACTCTTAAATATTGGGACAACTTTAGTGCAGACTCTGAAATATTGGGCAACTTTAGTGCAGACTCTGAAATGTTGGGACCACTTTAGTGCAGACTCTGAAATACTAGGACAACTTTAGTGCAGACTCTGAAATTGGGACAACTTTAGTGCAGACTCTGAAATATTGACTCCGCATTATTGGGACAACTTTAGTGAAGACTCTGAAATATTGGGCAACTTTAGTGCAGACTCTTATATATTGAGACAACTTAAGTGCAGACTCTGATATATCAGGATAACTTTAGTGCAGACTCCGAATTATTGGGTCAACTTTAGTGCACACTCTTAAATATTGGGACCACTTTAGTGCAGACTCTTAAATATTGGGACAACTTTAGTGCACACTCTGAAATATTGGGACAACTTTAGTGCAGACTCTGAAATATTGGGGCAACTTTAGTGCAGACTCTGAAATGTTGGGACCAGTTTAGTGCAGACTCTGAAATACTAGGACAACTTTAGTGCAGACTCTGAAATTGGGACAACTTTAGTGCAGACTCTGAAATATTGACTCCGCATTATTGGGACAACTTTAGTGAAGACTCTGAAATATTGAGACAACTTTAGTGCAGACCCTGAAATATTGGGACAACTTTAGTGCAGACTCTGAAATATTGAGACAACTTTAGTGCAGTTCTGAAATATTGGGACAACTTTAGTGCAGACTCTGAAATATTGGGACAACTTTAGTGCAAACACTGATATATTGAGACAGCTTAAGTGCAGACTCTGATATATTAGGATAACTTACGTGCAGATTCTGAAATATTGGGACAACTTTAGTGCAGACTCTGAAATATTGAGACAGCTTAAGTGCAGACTCTGATATATTAGGATAACTTAAGTTCAGACTCTGATATATTAGGATAACTTTAGTGCAGACTCTGAAATATTGGGACAACTTTAGTGTCGACTCTGAAATATTGTAACCACTTTAGTGCAGACTCTGAAATACTGGGACAACTTTAGTGCAGACTCTGAAATATTGAGACAACATTAGTGCAGACTCTGAAATGTTGGGACAACTTTAGTGCAGACTCTGAAATATTGGGACAACCTTAGTGCAGACTCTGAAATATTGGGACAACTTTAGTGCAGACTCTGAAATATTGGGACAACTTTAGTGCAGATTCTGAAATATTAGGACAACTTACGTGCACACTCTGAAATATTGGGACAACTTTAGTGCACACTCTGAAATATTGGGATAACTTTAGTGCACACTCTGAAATATTGGGACAACTTTAGTGCAGACTCCGAATTATTGGGTCAACTTTAGTGCACACTCTTAAATATTGGGACAACTTTAGTGCAGACTCTGAAATATTAGGCAACTTTAGTGCAGACTCTTATATATTGAGACAACTTAAGTGCAGACTCTGATATATTAGGATAACTTTAGTGCAGACTCCGAATTATTGGGTCAACTTTAGTGCACACTCTTAAATATTGGGACAACTTTAGTGCAGACTCTGAAATATTGGGGCAACTTTAGTGCAGACTCTGAAATGTTGGGACCACTTTAGTGCAGACTCTGAAATACTAGGACAACTTTAGTGCAGACTCTGAAATTGGGACAACTTTAGTGCAGACTCTGAAATATTGACTCCGCATTATTGGGACAACTTTAGTGAAGACTCTGAAATATTGGGCAACTTTAGTGCAGACTCTTATATATTGAGACAACTTAAGTGCAGACTCTGATATATTAGGATAACTTTAGTGCAGACTCCGAATTATTGGGTCAACTTTAGTGCACACTCTTAAATATTGGGACAACTTTAGTGCAGACTCTGAAATATTGGGACAACTTTAGTGCAGACTCTGAAGTATTGGGGCAACTTTAGTGCAGACTCTGAAATGTTGGGACCACTTTAGTGCAGACTCTGAAATACTAGGACAACTTTAGTGCAGACTCTGAAATTGGGACAACTTTGGTGCAGACTCTGAAATATTGACTCCGCATTATTGGGACAACTTTAGTGAAGACTCTGAAATATTGAGACAACTTTAGTGCAGACCCTGAAATATTGGGACAACTTTAGTGCAGACTCTGAAATATAGGGACAACTTTAGTGCAGTTCTGAAATATTGGGACAACTTTAGTGCAGACTCTGAAATATTGGGACAACTTTAGTGCAGACACTGATATATTAGGATAACTTACGTGCAGATTCTGAAATATTGGGACAACTTTAGTGCAGACTCTGAAATATTGAGACAGCTTAAGTGCAGACTCTGATATATTAGGATAACTTACGTGCAGATTCTGAAATATTGGGACAACTTTAGTGCAGACTCTGAAATATTGAGACAGCTTAAGTGCAGACTCTGATATATTAGGATAACTTAAGTTCAGACTCTGATATATTAGGATAACTTTAGTGCAGACTCTGAAATATTGGGACAACTTTAGTGTAGACTCTGAAATATTGGGACCACTTTAGTGCAGAATCTGAAATACTGGGACAACTTTAGTGCAGACTCTGAAATATTGAGAAAACATTAGTGCAGACTCTGAAATGTTGGGACAACTTTAGTGCAGATTCTGAAATATTGGGACAACCTTAGTGCAGACTCTGAAATATTGGGACAACTTTAGTGCAGACTCTGAAATATTGGGACCACTTTAGTGCAGATTCTTAAATATTGGGACAACTTTAGTGCAGATTCTGAAATATTAGGACAACTTACGTGCACACTCTGAAATATTGGGACAACTTTAGTGCACACTCTGAAATATTGGGATAACTTTAGTGCACACTCTGAAATATTGGGACAACTTTAGTGCAGACTCCGAATTATTGGGTCAACTTTAGTGCACACTCTTAAATATTGGGACAACTTTAGTGCAGACTCTGAAATATTGGGCAACTTTAGTGCAGACTCTTATATATTGAGACAACTTAAGTGCAGACTCTGATATATTAGGATAACTTTAGTGCAGACTCCGAATTATTGGGTCAACTTTAGTGCACACTCTTAAATATTGGGACAACTTTAGTGCAGACTCTGAAATATTGGGGCAACTTTAGTGCAGACTCTGAAATGTTGGGACCACTTTAGTGCAGACTCTGAAATACTAGGACAACTTTAGTGCAGACTCTGAAAGTGGGACAACTTTAGTGCAGACTCTGAAATATTGACTCCGCATTATTGGGACAACTTTAGTGAAGACTCTGAAATATTGAGACAACTTTAGGGCAGACTCTGAAATATTGGGACAACTTTAGTGCAGACTCTGAAATATTGGGACAACTTTAGTGCAGACTCTGAAATATTGGGACAACTTAAGTGCAGACTCTCATATATTGGGATTACTTTAGTGCAGACTCCGAATTATTGGAACAACTTTAGTGCAGATTCTGAAATATTCGGACAACTTTAGTGCAGACTCCGAATTTTTGGGACAACTTTAGTGCAGACTCTTATATATTGAGACAACTTAAGTGCAGACTCTGATATATTAGGATAACTTTAGTGCAGACTCCGAATTATTGGGTCAACTTTAGTGCACACTCTTAAATATTGGGACAACTTTAGTGCAGACTCTTAAATATTGGGACAACTTTAGTGCACACTCTGAAATATTGGGACAACTTTAGTGCAGACTCTGAAATATTGGGGCAACTTTAGTGCAGACTCTGAAATGTTGGGACCACTTTAGTGCAGACTCTGAAATACTAGGACAACTTTAGTGCAGACTCTGAAATTGGGACAACTTTAGTGCAGACTCTGAAATATTGACTCCGCATTATTGGGACAACTTTAGTGAAGACTCTGAAATATTGAGACAACTTTAGTGCAGACCCTGAAATATTGGGACAACTTTAGTGCAGACTCTGAAATATTGAGACAACTTTAGTGCAGTTCTGAAATATTGGGACAACTTTAGTGCAGACTCTGAAATATTGGGACAACTTTAGTGCAGACACTGATATATTGAGACAGCTTAAGTGCAGACTCTGATATATTAGGATAACTTACATGCAGATTCTGAAATATTGGGACAACTTTAGTGCAGACTCTGAAATATTGAGACAGCTTAAGTGCAGACTCTGATATATTAGGATAACTTAAGTGCAGACTCTGATATATTAGGATAACTTTAGTGCAGACTCTGAAATATTGGGACAACTTTAGTGTAGACTCTGAAATATTGGGACCACTTTAGTGCAGACTCTGAAATACTGGGACAACTTTAGTGCAGACTCTGAAATATTGAGACAACATTAGTGCAGACTCTGAAATGTTAGGACAACTTTAGTGCAGACTCTGAAATATTGGGACAACCTTAGTGCAGACTCTGAAATATTGGGACAACTTTAGTGCAGATTCTTAAATATTGAGACAACTTTAGTGCAGATTCTGAAATATTAGGACAACTTACGTGCACACTCTGAAATATTGGGACAACTTTAGTGCACACTCTGAAATATTGGGATAACTTTAGTGCACACTCTGAAATATTGGGACAACTTTAGTGCAGACTCCGAATTATTGGGTCAACTTTAGTGCACACTCTTAAATATTGGGACAACTTTAGTGCAGACTCTGAAATATTGGGCAACTTTAGTGCAGACTCTTATATATTGAGACAACTTAAGTGCAGACTCTGATATATTAGGATAACTTTAGTGCAGACTCCGAATTATTGGGTCAACTTTAGTGCACACTCTTAAATATTGGGACAACTTTAGTGCAGACTCTGAAATATTGGGGCAACTTTAGTGCAGACTCTGAAATGTTGGGACCACTTTAGTGCAGACTCTGAAATACTAGGACAACTTTAGTGCAGACTCTGAAATTGGGACAACTTTAGTGCAGACTCTGAAATATTGACTCCGCATTATTGGGACAACTTTAGTGAAGACTCTGAAATATTGGGCAACTTTAGTGCAGACTCTTATATATTGAGACAACTTAAGTGCAGACTCTGATATATTAGGATAACTTAAGTGCAGACTCTGATATATTAGGATAACTTTAGTGCAGACTCTGAAATATTGGGACAACTTTAGTGTAGACTCTGAAATATTGGGACCACTTTAGTGCAGACTCTGAAATACTGGGACAACTTTAGTGCAGACTCTGAAATATTGAGACAACATTAGTGCAGACTCTGAAATGTTAGGACAACTTTAGTGCAGACTCTGAAATATTGGGACAACTTTAGTGCAGACTCTGAAATATTGGGACAACTTTAGTGCAGATTCTTAAATATTGAGACAACTTTAGTGCAGATTCTGAAATATTAGGACAACTTACGTGCACACTCTGAAATATTGGGACAACTTTAGTGCACACTCTGAAATATTGGGATAACTTTAGTGCACACTCTGAAATATTGGGACAACTTTAGTGCAGACTCCGAATTATTGGGTCAACTTTAGTGCACACTCTTAAATATTGGGACAACTTTAGTGCAGACTCTGAAATATTGGGCAACTTTAGTGCAGACTCTTATATATTGAGACAACTTAAGTGCAGACTCTGATATATTAGGATAACTTTAGTGCAGACTCCGAATTATTGGGTCAACTTTAGTGCACACTCTTAAATATTGGGACAACTTTAGTGCAGACTCTGAAATATTGGGGCAACTTTAGTGCAGACTCTGAAATGTTGGGACCACTTTAGTGCAGACTCTGAAATACTAGGACAACTTTAGTGCAGACTCTGAAATTGGGACAACTTTAGTGCAGACTCTGAAATATTGACTCCGCATTATTGGGACAACTTTAGTGAAGACTCTGAAATATTGGGCAACTTTAGTGCAGACTCTTATATATTGAGACAACTTAAGTGCAGACTCTGATATATCAGGATAACTTTAGTGCAGACTCCGAATTATTGGGTCAACTTTAGTGCACACTCTTAAATATTGGGACCACTTTAGTGCAGACTCTTAAATATTGGGACAACTTTAGTGCACACTCTGAAATATTGGGACAACTTTAGTGCAGACTCTGAAATATTGGGGCAACTTTAGTGCAGACTCTGAAATGTTGGGACCACTTTAGTGCAGACTCTGAAATACTAGTACAACTTTAGTGCAGACTCTGAAATTGGGACAACTTTAGTGCAGACTCTGAAATATTGACTCCGCATTATTGGGACAACTTTAGTGAAGACTCTGAAATATTGAGACAACTTTAGTGCAGACCCTGAAATATTGGGACAACTTTAGTGCAGACTCTGAAATATTGGGACAACTTTAGTGCAGTTCTGAAATATTGGGACAACTTTAGTGCAGACTCTGAAATATTGGGACAACTTTAGTGCAGACACTGATATATTGAGACAGCTTAAGTGCAGACTCTGATATATTAGGATAACTTACGTGCAGATTCTGAAATATTGGGACAACTTTAG
Organism: Sepiola atlantica; assembly: GCA_963556195.1. Taxonomy (NCBI): domain Eukaryota; kingdom Metazoa; phylum Mollusca; class Cephalopoda; order Sepiida; family Sepiolidae; genus Sepiola; species Sepiola atlantica. Next base: position 88,550,694 of record OY744522.1, on the reverse strand, counting down.
TGCAGACTCTGAAATATTGAGACAGCTTAAGTGCAGACTCTGATATATTAGGATAACTTAAGTTCAGACTCTGATATATTAGGATAACTTTAGTGCAGACTCTGAAATATTGGGACAACTTTAGTGTAGACTCTGAAATATTGTAACCACTTTAGTGCAGACTCTGAAATACTGGGACAACTTTAGTGCAGACTCTGAAATATTGAGACAACATTAGTGCAGACTCTGAAATGTTGGGACAACTTTAGTGCAGACTCTGAAATATTGGGACAACCTTAGTGCAGACTCTGAAATATTGGGACAACTTTAGTGCAGACTCTGAAATATTGGGACAACTTTAGTGCAGATTCTGAAATATTAGGACAACTTACGTGCACACTCTGAAATATTGGGACAACTTTAGTGCACACTCTGAAATATTGGGATAACTTTAGTGCACACTCTGAAATATTGGGACAACTTTAGTGCAGACTCCGAATTATTGGGTCAACTTTAGTGCACACTCTTAAATATTGGGACAACTTTAGTGCAGACTCTGAAATATTAGGCAACTTTAGTGCAGACTCTTATATATTGAGACAACTTAAGTGCAGACTCTGATATATTAGGATAACTTTAGTGCAGACTCCGAATTATTGGGTCAACTTTAGTGCACACTCTTAAATATTGGGACAACTTTAGTGCAGACTCTGAAATATTGGGGCAACTTTAGTGCAGACTCTGAAATGTTGGGACCACTTTAGTGCAGACTCTGAAATACTAGGACAACTTTAGTGCAGACTCTGAAATTGGGACAACTTTAGTGCAGACTCTGAAATATTGACTCCGCATTATTGGGACAACTTTAGTGAAGACTCTGAAATATTGGGCAACTTTAGTGCAGACTCTTATATATTGAGACAACTTAAGTGCAGACTCTGATATATTAGGATAACTTTAGTGCAGACTCCGAATTATTGGGTCAACTTTAGTGCACACTCTTAAATATTAGGACAACTTTAGTGCAGACTCTGAAATATTGGGACAACTTTAGTGCAGACTCTGAAGTATTGGGGCAACTTTAGTGCAGACTCTGAAATGTTGGGACCACTTTAGTGCAGACTCTGAAATACTAGGACAACTTTAGTGCAGACTCTGAAATTGGGACAACTTTAGTGCAGACTCTGAAATATTGACTCCGCATTATTGGGACAACTTTAGTGAAGACTCTGAAATATTGAGACAACTTTAGTGCAGACCCTGAAATATTGGGACAACTTTAGTGCAGACTCTGAAATATTGGGACAACTTTAGTGCAGTTCTGAAATATTGGGACAACTTTAGTGCAGACTCTGAAATATTGGGACAACTTTAGTGCAGACACTGATATATTGAGACAGCTTAAGTGCAGACTCTGATATATTAGGATAACTTAAGTTCAGACTCTGATATATTAGGATAACTTTAGTGCAGACTCTGAAATATTGGGACAACTTTAGTGTAGACTCTGAAATATTGGGACCACTTTAGTGCAGAATCTGAAATACTGGGACAACTTTAGTGCAGACTCTTAAATATTGAGACAACATTAGTGCAGACTCTGAAATGTTGGGACAACTTTAGTGCAGACTCTGAAATATTGGGACAACCTTAGTGCAGACTCTGAAATATTGGGACAACTTTAGTGCAGACTCTGAAATATTGGGACCACTTTAGTGCAGATTCTTAAATATTGGGACAACTTTAGTGCAGATTCTGAAATATTAGGACAACTTACGTGCACACTCTGAAATATTGGGACAACTTTAGTGCACACTCTGAAATATTGGGATAACTTTAGTGCACACTCTGAAATATTGGGACAACTTTAGTGCAGACTCCGAATTATTGGGTCAACTTTAGTGCACACTCTTAAATATTGGGACAACTTTAGTGCAGACTCTGAAATATTGGGCAACTTTAGTGCAGACTCTTATATATTGAGACAACTTAAGTGCAGACTCTGATATATTAGGATAACTTTAGTGCAGACTCCGAATTATTGGGTCAACTTTAGTGCACACTCTTAAATATTGGGACAACTTTAGTGCAGACTCTGAAATATTGGGGCAACTTTAGTGCAGACTCTGAAATGTTGGGACCACTTTAGTGCAGACTCTGAAATACTAGGACAACTTTAGTGCAGACTCTGAAATTGGGACAACTTTAGTGCAGACTCTGAAATATTGACTCCGCATTATTGGGACAACTTTAGTGAAGACTCTGAAATATTGAGACAACTTTAGGGCAGACTCTGAAATATTGGGACAACTTTAGTGCAGACTCTGAAATATTGGGACAACTTTAGTGCAGACTCTGAAATATTGGGACAACTTAAGTGCAGACTCTCATATATTGGGATTACTTTAGTGCAGACTCCGAATTATTGGAACAACTTTAGTGCAGATTCTGAAATATTCGGACAACTTTAGTGCAGACTCCGAATTTTTGCGACAACTTTAGTGCAGACACTGATATATTGGGACAACTTTAGTGCAGACTTCGAATTATTGGGTCAACTTTAGTGCAGACTCCGCATTATTGGGACAACTTTAGTGTAGACTCTGAAATATTGGGACAACTTTAGTGCAGACTCCGAATTATTGGGTCAACTTTAGTGCAGACTCCGCATTATTGGGACAACTTTAGTGCAGACTCTGAAATATTGGGACAACTTTAGTGCAGACTTAAATATTGGGACAACTTTAGTGCAGACTTTGAAAGATATCAAAGCAATTTATAACGTAATACTGCCATGGGAAAATTTTGTGAAAATAGAACTTATACAACTGAAATTATGAGTTTTTAGGAACGTGCAAAGCCTCATTAGAAAAAAAAGATAAATTTATTAAAATTTTGAGTATCAACATAATTGTATGTAATTTATTTGTGCTTAAAATTAACATATATTCTAGTGGGGAGGTGTATACTTGCTTTTACACTTCTTTATAAAAAAAAAAGATAAATATGCCCTTACAATAATCTGCATAGGCAGGGGATCATGTCTAAAAAATTACAAGTTTGTATATCTTTTAGCCTTTAATACGCACATACATAAATACAGAGAGACAGACAAATCTAATATGGGAAAGGTATGCATCTATCACTTCTCTCCCCTTTCCACCATGGATAAAATAGTAGTGCAGACAAGACCCTCAAGCTTTTGTAGGGCAACTAGTCTAGAAGAAGGAAACCCCTTTAAATAACACTTGATATCACATAGGTCTCTGACAATGGCACAGAATACACATGTACAGATATTACTTGCTTGATGAAGAAAATGAGTCTTGTTCTCCACAGTGATGCATGATCAACTCTAAATTAATTCGTAAGATATGTCTGATAATCAGACCCTCATGTATATAATAAAAGAATATAAGTCGAGTTTTTTATTTAAAATATTTTATTGTATTTCTCAGACAGCTGTTTCATCCATATTAAATAAGACTTTTTTCTTGTTGATAAGTAAAAAAAAAAATACATGTTTAATCGACCTCATTAGTGGCTGTTATTACATACTAAAAACCAAAATGTTCCAATCAAAAGAGATGATTTTTTTAAACATCATTTTTCCTTAAATATTCTTTAAAAAAAAAACAGTTCTTTCTAGATCAAAAATTCAAAACTTATATATATATATATATATATATATATAATTAACTTTTAACGTTCATATACAAACTGCGGCCTTAATAACAATATTATACATATATGGCAGAAAATTATTTTTCATTTGAAGTTAATTTTTCTTATTTTGAAAGTGGAATTTGATATATTAAAAAAAAATGATTTAACCTTTAATCCATTTTGCTCAATTCACGTAGCAATTAGAGTGACCCTAATATGTTCTCCACCCTAGGAGTATACCGTACTAGTGGAGTGGAGCTCTACCAGACTAAAACCCATGGCTTATGTAAGTATATTTGCCACTATTCTATACATTGTATTTCATTTAATCAAAACTTGTATAAATGCAGTGTGACCAACTGCAGGACATAGGATCACAGAATTAGCCATTACATTTCAACAAGTTCATTTCTGTATAGAGTAATGTTTGGCACCAAACATCTTTTTTCACATGAAAGACACAAAAAAAAAACCACACTCCATTATAAATTCTTTATATTTAATTCTATAGAAACTTGTTTTTTTTTCTTTCTTAAATCTATTAACTAAAACAACTCATATTTTAGTCTGGCTCCTATGGAGGGATGTGGGAACTTTAAGTATCATAATTAGCATTATTATTACATGTAATACATCCAACATCTCAAAGGCTCTTTATGCTAAATTGGGTGCAATTCTAACCGGTAGTTTTAGAGCCTATAAGTGTTTGTAATTATTATTAGCAATAGAAGTTATAGCAGTAGTATTTTAATCCAATTCCTTATGACACAGCAGCATCCCAAGGTCTCTTCATGTTAAATGTAGGACTAGAAAATCTAATTAACTTTCACCAATACGCCAATAATTACCCCATCTCAATAAAATTATCATTGAATATTCATAGACTTCTATTCCATTCCTGGATATAATAATCCCAGAATAACATTATCTATCTTTATCTACACTAAACCTGCAGACAACCACAAATTCCTAAACTTCTATAGCAACCACCCTCTTAATCTGAAATAAATCTATAAAACAGTGCCATTATACACATGAAACGCATTTACTCAAACCTCCATGATTATATCTACCATATCAATAAATGAACAATTCTACCAGAGACACTATCCTATAAAAGTTATTAAATCAATTTTTAAAAAGACAGCATCCATAGACAGACAACAACTCCTTAAATATAAGAATAAAGCTACAAATGTCTGCATTCCCATGGTCTTCACTCATGGCCAACATATACGTAAACTTACCCATGCTCTACCTAGAGATTTTACAATTTTCCAATTAAAGTCCAGAAACAATTGCATCTTTAATAAATCCCTCATTAATGTTTAAAGATAACCAGATAATTTATTAACGATGCTTACCACATCGAAAAAAACACATAGACAAAACTGCATACAAAGGCAACTACAACCTGCAATAAAACTAGATGTTTAGTTTGTCAAGATTTAGTTACAGATCCCTGTCCTAAATACACACATCCAAATACAACTGCCACACCTAACCTGTGATAACCCGAATATCATATATTACATCTTTTGCACAAAATGTTCAAATAGCTGATACATACCATTTAGATTTAGATTCAATAGTCACAAACTTAATATTCGACAAAACACAAACTACTCCCTAATGGTCACACATTTTAACTAAACAGACTATGTATTAAATAACATCAAATGTATTTTAATAGGCATCAAATTTCCATTCACATATATACGCAAACAAAAAAAAAAAAAAAATCAGGCCCAAACACCAGTGTTTTTAATATGTATAAGTTTTTTACAGACTGAAAAGGATTTCGTTTCGAAATAAAAGTCTGTTGGTTGAAGGAATGATATGTTCTTAATGATAATTACAAAAGATTGATGTGTGTAAGAAAAAAAGTGAAGATTTACTTTGCCATTCGGGAGAACGTTCTCATGCAGACCAACTTGTACATAATGAAGAATGAGTGTTTTATTAAGTTGAAAATGTCCAGTTTTTCATAAAAGTTTCACATCCATTCAATTCTTATAACTTTTTGATAAAGAACAGAAAACCGTTCGAAATATTAAAATAAAAAATTATAATAACACCTATAATTTACATGTTATTTTATTTTCCATAAGGCTATTTTTATTTGTCAAATGTGAAGAGTTATCATTTTTAGCTGAAAAATACACTTTAAATTACAACAAAGCATATGTGAACTTATATATATATATATATATAATAGTATGTTGGATCCGTGAAGGATGTAGTGTTTTTTGGTAGGAGATCTTAAGAAAGAGAGCTCAATGCAATGCAGAGCAAGAATAAAGTTTTTTTTAAAATGGGAATGGGGAAAGAGGTGTTTACCATGGGGATGGTTAATCTCGCCTCCCCTCTTCCCTTTCCCCCTGATATTCCCCAAACTGTGTAAATATTCTCATTTTTCAGTAAATGAGTGGTAAGCAATTGAGAACTACCTGAAGAGACCCATTCCAGGGGAAAAATAAATTATAGTACAAATGCTTAAAAATGTTGGTTTGAGTTTTTCTTTTTAACTTTATATATATATATATATATATATATATATATATATATATATATATATATATATATATATATAGTCATCTAAGACTCATCAGCGTACCTAGACACAGTGAATGCATCAACCCCGAGATTCGAATATATATTCCCCAATCCTGCCAGTGAAAACTAAAATAAATATATTTTATCTATGTACATTCTGAGATAATGTTTTATTTATTAATATTTTCATCCATTAAATGTATGTAAATATATACATATCTATATACATAAATAGAAATAAATAAAAAGGAAATTGAAAACATATATAACAGTGTATGTTTATTCTAATAAATACATTTACTTTTATCTGTGTCTCTGCAATTCCGTTTATTTATAAGGATACAATTTATTACTATACTAAAATAAAAATAAATTTTCTCATTTTTTTTTATTCATTGCATTTTTCTCAAAATTGATTCATAAATACTTTTTTAAATGTCACTGATTTTTAAATAATAAATTACAAAACCTTCTCTGATATTCGTTTAATATTATCAGAATTGAGGGTTTTAATTTTGACTTTATCATAATGTGCATAGTTTTTGCTTATTTTAATGTTTTTACTGATTCATCTCTGTCAAGGTTGACAAGTGAGAGATACATATTTCTTCTCTCAAACTGATCCAAGGATCATTTCAGTTCGATATGCTCGGTTTTCTCAACTACTGATCGACTTTCTCTGTTTTCTGTCTATCATATCCATGTTTGCCACCAGTTGGCCTTGTGTCATAGAAGATTTGTTTGTTTTACGGCACATCGAAACTTTTGGAGTTATTCAATGATGAAAAACATTGCATATTGTAAATAATTCATTAAAAAGAAATTGCTATTTTACCTATAGTTGTAAAAGATAGGTTCATACCTTTCCACAATGCTATTTCTGTATAAGGAATGCAATAGAACCGACTGTATTTAAAATCGGCTAAAAATGGTCGTTTGCAAAGCTGTCAAGCTTCTGATGCTTTTCTGCACCTCAGAGACCTGGATGACGTATCGCCACCATCTCAAGACATTAAAGAATTCCATCATTGCTGCTTATGGACCATCTTGCACATCTCCTGGAAAGACTACCATACCAACCTCAGCGTCCTCCAGGAGGTCGAGGCCATCAACATGAAAGCCATCGTTATTAAGAACAAGCTGAGATGGAGCAGCCATGTTGTCAGGATGACGGACTCTAGACTGCTGAAGCAAATCTTTTATGGTAAGCATAAAGAAGTAAAGTGCAGTCGAGGAGGCCAGAAGAAGGGATTAAAAGATCTGAAAACCAACCTGAAGAAATGCAACATCAACATAAACACATAGGGGAACCAAGCTCGGGACAGGCCATCCTGGAGGCAGATCATCACCGAGAGAATATCAAACCTTGAAGCCGACCGCTATGCAGTCCTTGAGGAGAAAAGAAACAGAAAGAAGGAGAGAGAACAACAATGCTCTTGAGCTGACCTTCCAACTGCAACCACCATCATTGCGGAAGGATATGCAAGGCCAGAATCGGGCAAATCAGCCACCTTCACACCCACCTAGACGTACCACTAGAACCAGAACACGACTGTCATCCTCATCGATTAGGGGCAACCATGATAATGACTGTATGAGGAAATACAATAAAATCGACTATATTTAAAATCGGCTAAGCCAATCTCATAGTCAGCATCGGTATCCATTGCACCACTGATAACCCCCACTCCACCCACTCTTCCATATAAAGTTAAACATAACAAACAATGAAAAAAGATATTTCATTCTATTACAGGTTTTTAAAAGAAAGAAAACTTAATAATTATTAAAATAATGTGGACAAATCGGTTTCATTTATTATCTGAAAATATTTGAAGAATTATTTTTCAAACAAGAAAAGAAATATAGAAAAAAAAAACTATGGATGGTTGTTTAGTTCACTTACATAACACATTTATTTTTACAAACCTATATCATAATTGATCATTTTCTGTCTGTCCGTTGGTCATTTATAGGCTCCAAATCTATTGAACAGAATAGCATCAAATTTGTCATGAAGCACCCTTGGCATAATAGATCTGCTATAGGAGGGTTCAAATTCTACTACTATAGGATAAATATATCTTTCAATCCTATAATTATTAACCAACAGCCACACCTCAAAATTATACCTAAAAAAGCTAACACATTTTTCCATAAAAATCGACTCAAAACAAAAAAAAGATGAAATTGTAAAAATACCAAGTCATGTGACATGTTTTCAACTACGTCCGCAGGCTAAAGCATTATACTACTACTAATATTACTGATAAATAATTATGGATTAAAATCTATTGGTTAAATTTCATCAAATTTGCCATGAAACACTCTTGGAAGCAGAGGAGGATCAAACATATAATACTACTATTGCTATTACTTTACTAATACTAATATTACTATGAATAAAGACATATGCTACTGGACTATTGATTATAATTGCACTAGATTTAGCATAAAGAACCTTTTGGATTTTTAATGTAATAAAATTATATTATTATAATTATGAAATTTAAATAAAGTCGTAATAGGAGCTAGACTAAAAGCCGCCCATTTGGACAATTTTTTGGCTAGTAAGTTTTTATAACAAATGAAAACATTTTTGTTTTGAATGTTCAATAAAATGAGAAGAAAAAAGTATGGAACAACGTTTAATTAATTGAAAACGGTTTTTCTTTTTGAAAAATTAGAGAAAGAAATGAAGTAAACTGGACTTGAATGAAGAAAGGCAAGAATGTCAAAGTTTGGATTTCATCATTTTGTCATCGTTTTTTGGGGGGGAAGGAAGATATCTTTTTTATTTTTTTAAGCATGAAGCAATTGGGTCTTTACTCCTGAGTAAACAAATTATTTGGGACTTGAGACAGGAATTCACTTAAGTATACCTTAATTACATTACTTAGTTGAGATGGAGTCAGGATGGGTTGGGGGCGGGCAAGAAGAATATTAATTTTGCTCTGTCTAAAGTTGATCTCTCATGGCTTCATTTTTAATCACTTTATGTCATGTAGAAATTAAATTGTGCAAATTATAACAAAAACCGTTCCCTTTATTTTCTTTCATTTTATTCTTCGACATTTTTGTATTTTTGGACAAATGTTTTCACAAAATATTTGCCATTGTATAGAAAATTAGAAACAAGTTTAGTTAATTTTTTTATGTTTCAACTCGGTTTATAAGTAAAAAAAAGAAAGAAAGCTTTTGTTTTGACTCTTTTATTTTTTTCGTTCTGTCTTTTAGAATCTTTATTTTTCCCCTTTTTCTTTTTCATTTTCTTATATTTTAATTATTTTTCTGATTCTTTTCTTACATTTTTCTTTCATTTTTCCCCCTTTTTCTCGTTTTTTTCAGTTCTTTTTACTTTTTTTTTTCTTATTTCTTTTTCTTATTTCTTTTTCTGTACATTTTTTATTATCTTTCATCATTTTTTAATTACTGTGTTCTTTTGGCGGGTATGTGGTCGATAAGGTGGATACTGCCATGGACTATTGAATTGAATATGCTATCGGATCAATTCTGTCCAATTACGTACTAATATGTTGGGGAAGGTATGAACCCACACATTAACCCTTATCTTTGAGTGGCTTTTGACCTTAATAAGTGATGACTAATACTTACAAAAAAAAAACGACCCCCTCTCAACTACTGGTAAAATAATGACTTGTGATGAACTAAGCTGATACAATTAATTTTTCACAATATGTATTGTTTTTCGTCATTAAATGACTCAAAAAAGGTTGATATTCCGTAAAGCAAACAAAACAAACCAAACCATTATTCTTGTAATTTGTTTTTTCTTCCTCCTCTAAATCATCTTCTCCCTCCCTATTCTCTCTCCTGGCTACTTTATATCTCCCCCCTCTCTCCTCTCCCTCTCCCCCCCCCCCTGAAACAAACCTTGCATTTTTAAAGTGGTCATCATTTCTCTAATGTGAATTTATCCTCAGTGCAGTGTATTTAAATACATGATTGTGTGTATTTTTTCACACATCAGTATATAGATTAGTTTGGAAGTCAATTTTTAAAAGCCATCCAACACATGCCAGCATGTAAAACAGGCATTAAACCAGATATGATGACGAGTGTGTGTGTTGTGGTATGTTGTATGTGTGTTTGTTCTTTCATGAGTGTGTGTATATATTATTATTATTATTATTATTATCATTATTATTATTATTATTATTATTATTATTATTATTATTATTATTATTATTATTATTATTAGCTCACACAAGTTAGTATTAGTGATCGCTGACTGGCAATAACAAAGTGTGTTTCCTGGAGTCTGAATGACAACAAATCTCCCCAAATTCTCCGTACTTTCTGCTTCTATCAATAACAATCGCAAATTATTTTGCATTCTCACAAAAGCTGATAATAGCCATTGGTTTTCTCTTGAATTTGAGTAGTAAAAGCTTCCTCAGGATTCCTCCAGTACTCTACGTGCCCTTCCAGTCTTTCCACCCTCCTTTACTCTTCACGACCATTTTTAGTGTCACCACATGTGTGTACGTGTATGTTTTAGAGGGTCACATTATGTGATTTTTCTTATCTATCTGATAGTTTCAGTATCCTTTGTTTCATGTGATTTTCTTTCTGCGTTTCTAGTTGTGTTTACACAATGTTATTCGATTTCAGTTTATCTTTGGTTGGTCAGCATTATCTGATTATGTGAGTTGATTTCCGCACACAAGGATTTTTATTAATATTTCACTTGTTTTATATGGTGTCAATCCTCTCTTTTATCCAATTTATGCTATTCTTTTTCCCAGGTTTTTTGTGACGGTACCTAGTGCTCGTACTATTATTGGTATTACAGAGGTCTTCTTCATATTCCATATTTCCTTCAGCTTTTTGGAAAGCTTCGTGTATTTGCTCAATTTTTCTATCTTCTTCATCTTCAGCCTGTGAACTGTTGGGATGTTTTTCCTTCTTCCTGTCTTCTTGCTGGAGGAGTTAGTATTTCTATGTCCCATGAGAATTTATGTCTTTAATTTTCCAATACTGCTTGCGGTTTTTCTTATACGATTTGTTCAAAGTGCATTCGTCTGCTTTTGTATTCCTTTTGGGTTAGTTTGCTGCATTCACTTATGATGTAGTTTACGGTTTTGTCTCTTTGTCCACAGAGTCTACATTTACTGTTTAGTCTACCTTAACTTTTATTAGTATTATTGTTATTATTAGATAAGATTGGATTGAATAACCGATAGTTTCCGGATATGATAAATAAAAACAATATTTCAATTTACTTCAATAGAATACATTTTGATCAATTAGCTGAGGCAGGTCACATTGGTCGAAATGTAGGTGATATTATACATTACAATAAATGTAATAATCATATTGACACACCGATTCCAGCTAGATCACCAAAGTTAAACGACATTGAGTCTGGTCAGTACTTAGATGGGTGACCACTTGGGAATACCAGGTGGCCTTATAAGCTACCAATCTGCAATTACAATGAACAGTCATGTGCTGAAAATGTCAGATCAATTTCAGATATATACATATGTCTGTGGATAATAAATATTTATTCATAAAATATAATTATTAAAATTTCCGTTCAAGTCAAGCACTTTGAGAGAAAAATGAAAAGTTTCTAATTAAGCAATTTGGCAAAAGTTCTCTCCCTTGAAAGATCGAACACGTTCTGAGATTTACTATATTCATAGATTAAGTATAGGGTTTATTTCTTTCACATTTAATATAGTTCTGGAGGTGGCCGAATGGATAAGGATGTTGGATTGGAGTTAACTAATAGCGACTTGGGTCCACAGTTCAAATAATTCAACCAGCGCTACAGTTATATGAGACACACTGATGATTGTTAGTGAATATGAAACACATGTCTGTTGATAATAAATATTTATCTATAAAAAATAATTATATAAATATATTCAACCTATTTGACACCTGGACAATGCTGGGTAAGTCAGCTAGTATATATATGTACATACAACATAATCACGTTGACACACCAGTTTCCGTAGATTACTGAAGTTAAGCAACGTTGAGGCTGGTCAGTACTAAAATGGGTGACCATTTGGGAATACCAGATGCTGTATGTGCTCTCAACATTGTTTCCAGTCGTCCTGGAGTTCTCCTTGCCATTGGAATCAGGCAATGCTGAATCAGGAGAGGAATGGTTGGATATTGTGCCACCCTCATTATTACACGTGCAGGCACCTTTACAGGGGGTATCCATTATCTTTCGAGACTGACCGGAGGCCATCATCGTATATATATATATATATATATATATATATATATATATATATGTGTGTGTGTGTATTTGCGTGTGTGAGTTTGATACCTTTCCTCCTAGAAATGCATACAATTAATCAATGTGTATGTCACAGATAATTTGATCTTCATGAATGAATATTGATAAGCTCAATTTCAAGGAGTCAGTCCTCCCCTCTCGTCTCTCACCCTATTTGCTTCTTGTCTCTCAGAGCTGAACAAGAATAGAGAAGATAGGAATGCTAAATGAAAGGGGGAAGCGATAAGACAGAGAAACATGTCAGACATTTTCTCTCTTTTTATGCTTTCTTTCCAGTTTTGAAATTCACTTTTTAATGTATTCTCGTGTCATCACAGTCCCGCATCCCTTGCTGACTGTTGGGAAAAGATAGAAGTTTTATTTTTTTATCTTTCTTTAAAATTCTCTCAAACGTTTATAAGATTTGGTAATTTATCAACTACAAATTAATCTTTAATTACACAGTTTCCTTTTATTCCATGTCTTGTTTTGTAATTCTTTTAAAAATTATTTTTATTCATTTAAAAGTCTTTATATTGGGCCACAATTAAGCTACAAATTAGGACGTTTTTAGAAAATGTAAGAAGAAATTTTAAAAAATCAAACCTGACAGATTTTTTCAGAGTCAGTGAATAACTTGTTAACTACATGGTCTGTTCAATTCAGATATCAAGTATGTTTTTTTTATTTGGGGGAGGGTTAATTTATCTTTTTGACGATTGGAAGTTGTAAAAACTTTAAATTTGAAATAGAGAAATAAAAGTTGTTGTTTTTTTTTAAATATAGCCTTCCGAATATGTTTTTTGAAGGAGAAAATTAGTTGTCATTTTGAATTTAAAATTAATACATTAAAAAAGTTAACTGAGATACAGGGTCACCTGAGTTAAATACCATCCACCTATAGAGAGAGATAACTCAAGAGATAAAAATCAGGGAGAGGATGGTCCGGTGAGTGTAAAGCCCATTCAGGATCATACCTCTTACTGATGAGAAGATCACCAAAGTTTCTCTGCATATTATTTAACAGTGACAAAATAAAGACTGTTGGACATTCATGGCTGAAACCTGGTGGAAAAGTCAGGCATAGACTGAAGTTTATTTGTGCCAAATATGGTTGGATTGGAGAAAGGATTGTGAATTTTATTAGAGTGGCATTGGGGGGGGGGGGCATCCTATATTTAAACATTTCTTTTTAACTACAGTCAATTAATTAAGCCCTTTTAAAAGTTAATATCTCACATATGCTTTGGTTTTCTCTCGGTACTTTTTTTAGATTATTTATTTGCAAAACAATATCGATTGTAAACGATTCATTGATTGATTTGGTATGTCTATTTTATGGCATATCAACCCTTTTGGGGGTTAATTCTGGAACACAATACCTGTTGGAAATAATTCCTTGTATACCATTAATTGGACACAAATTGCAGGGGGTAAATTGCAGGTTTGTATCTTTCCCAATCGTTCAGTTTGGATTCACACCCAGCGTAACCACTTTCATAGTCTATAAGATTATCCATTGGGCCATCTACACCCCACCTTTCGTCATTTTGAATTTAAAATGAAAACGTTCAGAAAGTTAACTGCAATATTTTGGCTAGGAGCAAGGTGTGGTATCTATTCTGATGTCGCAATTCATCTTTTCTGTGCTCAGTCAGTGATTAAGAGGTCCTTCTAGACTGAAACAATTTAAATTTTTGTTCCAATTCAGAGTGCCTCTTTTTGGGCAGCTGGGTTTTATACATATTAAAAACCGATCTTGTGTCTAACTCTTCCCTCTTGGGGAGGCAAATAAATAGGAACTGCAATATGTCGACATTATTAAAACAAAAAAAGAAAATATTAAAAGAATTATTTAATGCACCTTTGAAAGTCAATTTCTCACATTTGCAGAGAAGATATAAATATTTTTTTTTATTATTAAAAATATTTCAGGTGAGATGCAGTCGTAGTTTGTGATTGAAGAAAAAACTATTTTTAAAACAAAAAAGTGATATGATCCAAAAATTGATGAAAAAAGAGCGACGGTGTCATTTTGATGCCTTCAACGCTTCTGATGACATTTTAGAAATGGAACTTTGTCGGTTATTGACATCATCACTCATTTTTAGATGCATCCTCACATCTCCGAGAGGCTCGTTTTTGATTAACAGTAAGTCATGCTAAAGTTTGTTTTGTTTTTTCGATAAATATTAATAACTAGATATCCCTACTCTGCGTTGCCCGCAAGTCTTTTTACTTGCATTTTGGGTTCGCTTTTTTTTTCTTTTAAAATTGCGTAAATAATCTCAAGTTTGTTTGTTTACTCTTAAATTTATAAATAATAAGCTAATAGCTAGAGGTGCTAAATCAGCAATCAGACTAATAGAGAGGGAGAGGGAGAGCCCAGTCATAGTCAGCCACACTGATGAGCCGCAGTAACGGCGAAACACATGTCCGTGGATAACTTGTATATATATATATATATATATATATATATATATATATATATATATATATATATTCTCAAAACTAATTATTTTAATAGGTCTTAACTATCAAAATAACTACACCAAAGTTTCAAATATTAAATTTTATGTTTCAGAATTTTTTAGACAAGAATTGATGATTTGTATTATTTGAATTTTTCGGACTACTATTCTAATCTTGGTTGTTATTTTTGCCTGATGTAACCTTCAACCTTCAGGTCCATCTTTATGAACATGGAATTCTTTATCTTTAACACTTTTGGGGGTTATTTAATGCCAAAATACAACACATATTGAAAACGATTCATTAATTCCATATAGGTTCCAGAGTTTGACTATTGATTCCCAAGTTTGAAAAGATGCACCCGAACAAGGTCGGAGTTTACATCGGCCAAAACGTTGTGAATATTACAACTAAGATAATAATAGTAGTCCAAATAATCCAAATCAAATTTTAGCCCAGTGGTTTTACTATTCATTATAAAAAGGAAAATTCTGTTGGCTAATGTCTGATTGCAAACAGATTTAGCCTTTACAAAACAACAAAATTATGCAAATTCAATTTTTTATTCTATGCTAATCAAGTTTATTTTTAAGTGTTTCGTTTATAATTACAAAAGATAAAATTAGGAATTTATAGTTTTAAAATGATTTTTGTCATTCTGCTTTGCTTGATATGTTGTTGTTGTTTTTTTTTGTTTTATAAGTTTGGCTAATATGTCTTTTCTGATAAAGAAAAATTGGAAATATTTTTGGTAGGATTTAAAGATTATCATTAGAGTAAGGAATTAAGAAGTTGAACTTTTTAATGTTTCCATTTTTATTTTTTTATTTTAACACTATTTTCATCGTTTATTTTTATTTTTGAATTGAGACAAATAGATCGACCGAAGTAATTAATTAAAATTAAATAAAATGAATTAGCATCAAGCGAAATTGATTTTCGTTTTATCCTAAATGTCGACTATGACAAATGTTCATACTGTTTTAAGACTACAAATTGAAAAACTACCAAAGGCTTAATGGCATTTCTTTCTTCTCAAATTATTTAAAAGAAATCACTCAAATTTTGTACAAACATGCAGCAGTTATGGTTATAAAATAAATCATGAGGTTATCGTGTTTTTTGCCAAGTTAAATTCTTTTTTTTTCTCTTTTTTTTTCTTTTACACTAAAAGGGATTTATTCATATCTCGATATGATAAGGAATATTTGATACATCATCTGTAATATGGATGTTTAAATAAATGACTGATGTAAAAATATTGGTATTAACTGCAGACATTAGAAAATGCCCTGATACATTTCCTTCTACTTCTCAAGTTTGTGTTTTTTAAAATTTTTTTACTGCATATCAACCCTTTTTGGCTATTTAATGCCATACCACAATAACTACTACAAAAGATTCATTAAGTGGTTTGACTTATATCTTTTATGGCACATCAACCCCTTTTATGCTATTTGTCCCATTTGAGGGTTCTTGATAAGGTGCAGAAACGTGTCTGTAATTTGATTGGCCCTACCCTTTCTTCATCTCTGCCCACTCTCTCTCACAGACGTGATGTTGCTAGTCTCAGTCTTTTCTATAAATACTATTATGGCATGTGTTCTTCAGAATTGTGTGATCCATTTCCCGCTTCTTTTGTTCCAGCTCGTTTGACTCATTGGTTTAGTGGTCTCCATCAATTCGCTGTTTTGATACCTTATTGTAATACAGTAGCTTCTTTCCAAGAACCGCAAGCTTGTGGAACTTTCTTTCTGCTGACTGTTTTCCTCCTACCTATAACCTTCGTCTTTTCAAGACTAAGGCCAATAGGCATCTCCTGTCTTTGCGATAATCATATTTGTTCTTGTTAGCTCCTTACATCAAGTGACTTCATGCCTTGTCTGGAGTGATTTCCATTAAAAAAAAATTTCATGGCTAAACACAGATTAGTATTTTAACCTTTGGAAATTGCAGGTTCATACCTTTAGTGTATTTGATTGGATTTAAACTCGACATAGTCTATTTCATAGTTCGTGGTGGTATCTATTTGGCCAACCAAGCAATTCTCCCTCCTTGATTATGAAAGTGAATGTTAATGCTTTGATCTTTTCGTTGTTGACCATGATTGAAGCATTCCCTTTTGTCTGCTGAAGAGGAGAAAGAGAGTCTTGCAGGCGGTATGCATTAGCCATTATATATATATATATATATATATATATATATATATATATATATATATATATATATATATATTCCCTGGACAAGTTCAAATAAAACGTCTGTGTTGGAGGTGGCGGGGGGGGGGACAGGTTAGCACTGCCCCACTTACAAGTCTCAAATTCATATACGTTCTGCTACAAAAGAAATAAAAAATACCCTTCGTCTTGAATAAAAAAAATGTGAGCAGCTGAAAGGAACGAGTTTACATTATACATTCAATCATTGAATCACCAAAAAGGAGTAAATGGTTGGCAAATAAATTTACATATGCCATATTATTGAGACAGGCTGAGAAACAAGTCATTGTTCAAAGTAGAAAAGTTACAAGTATTATTTTTTGGGTAAGAAATAAATATAGATTGTTTTGGATTTTTTAATGGGAAAAATGTTCTGAGACAAAGTCAATTTGAAAATATGTGCTTTGTTTAGATTTTGAAATTAACTAATGTCCGATATAGTACAGGGTCACCCCTCCACACACGCACACACACACGCGCGCGCGCACTTAAGAAATCGTTAATAAATTCACAATCCTTTCTGCAATCCAACCATATTTTATACAAATAAACTTCAGTCTATTCCTGACTTGTCTACCAAATTTCATGGGTGGCATTTTTTATGGGTAACTTTGTATCATGCTAAACCTATTTGAGGTGCTGAAAGTACATTTGGTTCAACTTTATATACTCACATAGATACAAGCTCTCAAAACAAAAGACATGTATATGATACTAACATTTCATATCATTTGATTTTTCTCCTTTATAGAATATCAGAAAAA
Source organism: Sepiola atlantica (assembly GCA_963556195.1). NCBI lineage: Eukaryota > Metazoa > Mollusca > Cephalopoda > Sepiida > Sepiolidae > Sepiola > Sepiola atlantica. Next base: position 88,532,776 of record OY744522.1, on the reverse strand, counting down.
TGTTATTGTTTATAATATGACTAGATTATAATATGACTCCATGTGTATAAACCTATTATTTGAGAAAATAAAGATGGATAGCCATTGTTTCCTATCCTAATTTTAGTTTGAAAACTAATTTTCAGAAAAAGGTGATCTCTAGACATACCCGGTAATACATTTTCTATTTCTATTTCTATGTATATGATTCACTCCTAAACAAATGAACTGATCATTATGGAATATATATTCTAGGCAATACGGTGAGTAACGTGGGCACATTATTTTTTGTAAATTTTACCATTTAGGTGATGTGACCCTCCAAACTCCCCCCCCCCCCAAAAAAAAACTTTTACAATAAGTGAGATATAAAAAAATTCCTAGAGAAAATAATTACTCTACATGAAAGTTTGAGTAATATTATGTAATAAAATTTTAACCGGAACCGTATACATGCACATGAGCATCAATAATATGTATGTGTAGGGTAAACACCTAAACTAATGAACTTATTATTATGAATTATGGGATACATATTCTAGGCAACACGGTGAGTAACGTAGGCCCATTTTTCTTTGTTATAAACTTTACCATTTAGAGGGTATGCCCCCGAAACCGCACCTTACTCCCCCCCCCAAAAAAAAAAATAAGTGAGATAGGGTTTCCTACCAAATAAATAACATTTAGTTACTTAAACTGTCAAAAATAAATTACGTTTCGTGACTTACGGGATAGATAGAGTACACATGTATATCATATATATCTCTAAGTATGAAAATGTGTAGCTCAACATGCTATACATGTTGCTTATACCCGTCATGGGATTGATATTCTTCTAGTTCTTTATATTAATGAACTGTGAAAAAAAAAACAATGTCTTCCATTAAAAAGGAAGAGAGAAAAATCCATTAAAAAAACACGAAAATTAGGAAATAAACAAATAATTTTTAATTTTAAACATTTTTATTGTAAAAATTGTCTAAAAAGGTTTACTCATGTATAATACGCCCTCTTTTTTGGCCTTTAAGTTTCGTTCAAAATTGTTCGTATTATACACACGAAAATAGGGTGATACTTAAGAATGAAAATATGGTGTGAAAAAGAAATGCGGCGTCATTTCTTTTTCATAACGAAGTTTCCCTTTCAATAATACATGAAAATGAAATGTAAATCGACAATTTGTTCACAATTAATCAAATGTTTCGAGAAGACATTTGTCTATTTTCTGAATAAATTCAATGATAGACGAATTGTCTTTCTTTTTTTTTTGTTGTCCTTTTCTTCCTTTCTTGTATTAAGCAGTGATCTGCTGCATTTGAATGATGCTGCTAATCAAATCGACTTGTAAACCGTCATCTCCTTCGGCCATCATAAGAAATATGTCCATAATAAAAGAGAAAGAAATATTGGAAACATCAATAAAAGAATGCTCAAACCAGACTGATATTTACAACAGGAATCGCAGCAACAATACTAATAATATTAAGCAAGTTGATTATTAAATGAAATCAAAGAAATGCTCTCTTTGAGCAAAAATTTACATTTAAGTCTTTAAATACTACACCATCTAAATGATAGAAGATCTTCATGTAACCACCAATTCAAACATTATATATATATATATATATATATATATATATATATATATATATATATATATATATATATAAACATAAACAAATAAAATGACATAGATAAAAAGCGATACATTCCTTCCACTAGCAGAGTTTGGCTTAATGGTAGAGCGTCGGACTTCAGTCTCTGAGGTCCCAATTTCGAATCTTGCTAAGTTCAGCCACACTGATGACTTGTAAGATGACAAAACATATGGATAATGATATCCCCAAGTGCCCATGGTGCAGTGGATATAGTACTAAGTTAAATTCAGTTCCAAGTGATAGTCAATCTTTGGTGCTGGCGATACGAAGAATTGCAAATTACTGAAGTCTTCTCCCAGTCAAGAGCATTAAATAAAGGGTTCTGTTCGAAATTCCGTCCGTCGACAGAAATATTCTCGAGTTCGAAGAGATACACATGAAGAAGGCCGGAGGTTACAGCGGCCGAAACGTTGTGATGATAACACTAAAGATGAGAAATGTAGTCCGAATAATCAAAATTATACATATTTTATATATATATATATATATATATATATATATATATATATATATATATATAGTACAGGCACACCCGGCGTTGCCATGGAATGAATTAGCAATACACTCCTGGTCTCAGCCTTGAACCCCCATAACTCATCTTTTTTCAACCACTGCAAAAATACTTTCCTTTCTTCATCCTTTTACCTAACATCAAACATAATTTCCAAGAATAAAGGTTCTTTCAAAGAACTTCAAATCTGTGGAACATGTTGCCACAAGATTGATTCATCGAGGGCTACAACATAGGCTTCATTCCATTCATTATTTTCAATCCTCTAATAATATTCATCAATCTATCCATCTAATTAACCCGTATCCTCGAATGGCTTTTAGCCTTGATAAGAGGTCACACATTTGTACATATATGATGTGCGTATGCATATATATATATATATATATATATATATATATATATATATATATATATATACATACCTCATTAGAATAGCATCTGTCAGTATAATATGTTAAGATTTTTGAAAATATGTTCGAATTCAAAATAACCGATTCGATCAATTTAATTAAAAATTTTAAATTAAGTTATTTTTATTAATTATATTTTTAGGTAGAGCAGCTGCATAATTAAAAAAAATGGGTTTAACTTGAAATCTTTCCGAATTTTAAAGAAAATGCTCAATTATGACATAAACAAAAAACAGAAAATAAACATTCAAACAAATCTGATTGCAAATAAATATAATCAATCATGTTATCGTTTAATTAAAACATTCAAATATTTAAAGAATATTATTTTCTGATTGTAAGTAAAAAAATTATTTTATTACTGTTGTTAATTATCCAGTTTTTAAAGAATTTTGTATATTTAAGTGATTAACGCTTTATAAGTTTGTTTGTTTTTTTGCTTCGACAGAATTAGATTTTTCTTTTCTGATTTTCTTTGTGATGCAAAAAACGCAATTATCATTCAGTTTTATTGTTCCGATTGGCATACAAAATATTTCTTTGTTGAAAAAAAAATTGAAATATCATGAAGGCACATCTTAAAAGTCAAGGGTGGTAAAGATTAAACATTCTATTCACACAACCAACTGAAAGGAGTTGTCCTTTTTGGGTTTTTTTATGTAAGGGTTGAGTTTTTTCTTTCTTTTCGTTTGAGTGAAGAATTTACAGAAAAAGAAAGTCTGGAATATATCAACTAAAATATTTTGTAAATAGTTTACAACAGAAGCATTCATGTAGCACAAATGAAATGGAGAAAAGTTTGGGATTTTTAAACGATTCTTTTCAGTTTAATTAAACTGGATATCATTTTTAATATAATTTCTTTTAAATGCGTCCTCGTATCTTTATGAGGGGCTTTGTCCATAGAGCTTAGGTTTGAAATTGAATTTTCATCGGTAAATGCACAGACGAAATGAACACATCTTGTTTTTGATGTTTAAAAGTATCTCTATAAGTGGCTCTGTCGTTGGTCAGTCTGTCTTACTTGGTTGAAATAGTATTTTCATTAGTCTGTCACACTTACTTTTGAAATATCATTTTCGTTTGTTTGTCATACTTAAGTTTGAAATATAAGTTTCTTTGGTCTTTCATAGTAAAGTTTGAAATAGCATTTTCGTTGGTCTGTCACACTTAACTTTGAAATATTATTTTTGTTGGTCTGTCACACTTAACTTTGAAATAGCATTTTCGTTGGTTTGTCACACTTAACTTTGAAATAGCATTTTCGTTGGTCTGTCACACTTAACTTTGAAATATCATTTTCGTTTGTTTGTCACACTTAACTTTGAAATATGATTTTCTTTGGTCTGTCATAATAAAGTTTGAAATATCATTTTCGTTTGTTTGTCATACTTAAGTTTGAAATATAATTTTCTTTGGTCTTTCATAATAAAGTTTGAAATATCATTTTCGTTTGTTTCCCATACTTAAGTTTGAAATAGCATTTTTGTTGGTCTGTCATACTTAAGTTTAAAGAAACATTTTCATCTTAGCGACAAAATCGCTATTTCTGATTGAATTAACACATTTTAAGAATATTCGTTCTTATTTTTTTTAATATTATCCCTTTTCAATATGAAATGTCTAAAATATAATCTTTCTCAATTGTAAATGTCTAAAAAAATTATCTTTCAAATAGTCTAAGACGACGTCCGCTTTTAGTAGTTATTCTTCTGAGGCATAGGTTTAAATCCTGTACAAGTCTCAGTTTTCACTTTGTAATATTATTTCTTTATTTCCAGCCCTGTGAACTAACTAAATCGTTTGTTTAGTGATATTACCCACACAAACATTAGCATTAACAAAAAAGTAGCATAATACATAAAGTACACACATTATATATATATATATATATATATATATATATATGCGAGAGAGAGAGGGGGATAGAAAAGATTCTTCCTTTCTTACGTCCTAAGCTAATCTTGATATGTGGTTGTTTCCCTGGTTAGTTTATTTCTAAACATTTAAAATGCTTTTCATTTTTCTGTTGCAAGTTTCCATCATGGATAAAGACCTTGATATTTCTTTGTGATATTCCGTGACAATTTGCAGAACTTCCCTTCCCGTCCGTTTCCAAATATTTGCTTTCTTCTTCTTCTCAGGATTGCTACTTAACGAGATGAACATTTTTTGCACCTTTTATTTGGTTTCCTCTTCTTCTCCAAATGTATCTTTACCATCTTCTACCCCCGCCCCTTACTCCCCCCACCTCTCTCCAAATATATATCCAAATTATTTTGATTAAATCTGAAAACATAAACATCACCGCCAAATTGCAAAAGATAAATATTGGGTCAGTAGCCATGCAATTTTTTCTCTTGTTTTTTTGGTGATAATTATTCTTGTCTGCTTTTATGAATGAGATTTTCATTCAGTGTTTGTTCACATTCTTGCTTCCTCCATTTCCATAATGTTTGAGAGAAAGAAAAGAAGAAAAGAAAAACCCCTTTTATCGGCTGATTATTATTCGGTTTTAATTCGATGCAATAAAATCAAATACTGCGGTTGGATTTATTGGTGGAAATTTGGATCAATTCTGTTTGTGCTTTGTTTGTTTGTTTAAAAGAGAATGATTGTAAAACCAACTTTTAAAACTGCTATAAATTATTGCAATCCAATAGATTCCTTCCGGCGACTATTTTTTAAAAGATCTGCCAGAATATGGCCTGTCTGTTGAGAAAAGGATTAAAATATTGAATTTTATAAATCTGCGTAAACAGAAAAAGAAAACAATTTAATTATGAGTTAAGATTTGTTTTAGAAACAAAATATAAACATGACAAATTTATCTTCTTTGAAATTAGTTTTCTTCTTTTAACATATAAATTTATCTTGTCAGATTTTCAAAGTCAGACCCAAACAGCCTTCAAGCTGACAAATTAAACTTTGTTTCCTACAAGCCAATTTTCATTTGTTATTGTTGTACAATGTTATCGGTAAATATAATAACGTACTTCACTACATTTTGTTTTAAAAATTACTTAGTCCGGCCCAGACAACTAATATTATGAAACATTTTTTACTAATCACCGAAAAATAAAAATTAATGTAGGGAGGTAATTCCTATATTTAATTGAAGAATATAATAAGTGTTGTCTCCCTTACAACTAATGTATTGAGCACTATTTAAATAAATACTGAATAAGTTCAATCAGTAAAATATTTGAATACATTATTTTGGATTTTGACCTGATTTTCAAAAAGAAATGCTTCTTACTTCTGATTGGAATATTTTCTTTCCTTATTGGTTAAAAAATTGGTTTAATGGCAAAAAGAATTTCAAAAGTGGCAAACAATCAAAAAGCTCAAACTATTTGTCAAGATGTCCTTCTTTAACACTTCCACTTGTGTCTCCAACTGTTTTTTGGTCATATAGGTTAATTAGAAAGGACTTATAGTTTTCACACTGTAGATTATTCTGTTATTCTTTTGATTTCTGAAAATTGGTCCATTAATTTCTGATTGATACAGATTTGGAGGAGGGTACTCTTGCTTGTTCCCCATGGGATTAAAATGGCCCCAAAATGACATTGTTTTTGATTTGTATAATTAGAAATTTGAAGTACTGGTGACCCCATGAAAACTCTCGGCTGAAAAAATGACCTCCAAAATTGCCAAAATTTCATTTTTTCACGAATGTCTAAAAAATAAACTCATTAGTTTGTTCTTCAAAATTCAACAAAAATGATTAATGGTTGTTTAAATTATCCAAGTAGTGGTCGCAGGGGGAGACAACCCATGCTTAATTTAGTTATTATTTTAATCGGTCTTCATCAACTTTGGATATTTGTTGATAGTTTATCAGCTATATCTTCCTTCCCATTCTCCTTTGGTTCCACATTAGACCAGGCCCATGTGACCAATTGTAAGAATTGGACAGGTACCAGGTTCATGAGGTGGGGCGGGGCATTCAAAACGGTGAAAGAGGCAAATTGTCAGCTGCAGGTGAGGAGCAGAGTTTTGCAAATTCACCATGGCAACAACCCAGGTTCAAAATCGCGACTAGAATCCACAACAAAAGGTAATAAAACAAATATTGTTTCGTCTTCTGCGTCTTCTTATGCTCCCCCTCCCCCCATCCGTCGTTCGCACTAGCTAAGTATGATTGCTATTCTCCCCACGTCACTCATTACTGCTTACTAAAAAGGGTGTAAATCTATGATGAACTGATGCCACCGTTTGTGAGCTGCATGATGAAAATGAGGTTCAATTGTTATGAATGGACTGACCACATCCACACCAACTCTTCTGACTTCTCTCTCTTTTTTCTTACTTACTCTTCTTTAGTAACACACCCTCTTGCCCCCCCCCCCCCCATATTTAAAATTGACTTGTGGCTGACCAAACCAGATACAATTGTCAGGATGATAATAATTGGCCAAATTATATGCAAGTTATATATATATATATTTATTTAAGGAAAAGTTTAAGTTATAGAACTCGAATAATTGAGATATTTCTGAAACATGTACATATGAATTTTGAGTGTTGATTTTTGGAGCATGATTACAAAATATTAATTATGTCGTAAATTTTTTAATCTACTGAATTAAAAAAATTATTATATATATATATATATATATATATATATATATATATATATATATATATATATTCCTACAGAGGCCAATTTTTTCAGTCTAAAAAAGCAATGGATAACCACTGTAAGCGTACCTGAGGAAGTCTATCATTAAGTAAGAGTTGTGCAATCTCAACCACACCTCTTCTGAACCGGCATTGATTGAGTTTAGTGGCAAGGAGTCGTTCAGGTTGACTGGAAACAATGCTGGGATAAGCAGAGAAAGACTGGTGTTATTTCGGAGTTTCCTTTTTCCTAGACTAGTTGCATAACCAAGGATTGGAAGTCTAGTCTACCCTACAATTTAATCCATAGTTGGAGAGGGGATACAGGAATTCATACCTTTCCCAAGGGTATACATGAAAGTGATGCAGTAACTCTGATAGAACACGAATCTGGCATGCCGAGTCCACAGTTCGTACACATCACCATTAAACCACGCAACTTCCATGAATTAAACATATATATATATATATATATATATATATATATATATATATATATATATATATATATATATATATAGGCAGTATCTTCTCTTGCAGGCAAGTATTGTTGAATATAAGAGACAACTCATGTCTAGATATCCTTTGGTAGATACTTTCAATAGTCCGAATCAGGATCTTAGTTTCGGAGGGGAATTGGCTGATGAATTTGCCATAGTTTAGATTTGTCTCCCAAGTACTTTTATATATATATATATATATATATATATATATATATATATATATATGTATCGTAGCTGGGTTTGCCATCTCGCTATCGCTTCGCAAAGTTTGCTTCTTGAAATACTTGAAACCAAAAAATGTAAATAATAAACATTTCATTCATAATTTTGATGTAAACACAAAATAAAAACTTTTGCATTAATTTATATAGATAGATAGATAAACAGTAAAATTTTGGTAATTTTTATACAAATTTATATATCTTTGAAATATGACCGTAAACAAATGAAAAGAAAGAAGATATTTTTTCTGAATAATGGTGTGGGTGTGTGCATGAGCGTGCATGTGTAACTGATAATTTAGAAATAGATCACAATATCTTGAAAATCTCCTCTAAAAAGGCTTGAAAGGAACATTTTAACACAAATGCTAAACATTTGTCTACGAAATAAGACAATATTCCTAAACAGAATTATTTGTTGTATTAAAATTTAAAAAAATCATCAAATTAAAAAAATAATAACACAGAATAGTTAATTAATAAAATGTCTTTTAAAAAAAAAACATGATGCAATTAGTGAACTAAACTACTTAGATTGCATATACATAAGCAGCATATAAAATGATAGTGTTTTTCTATTGTGTAAAGTGGAATTAACTTGAAATAGGCATTTTGACTCTACATTATGGCGAGAAATGAGCACAACTTTCGCATTTATTCCTATAGATATATATTAGATACATGTAATATACACACACATATAGAAATATTTTAACATGCAATGGATACATATCATCCTACTAAGGCTGAGTTAATCAACGTTCGTTTCTATAAGGCTTTTTTATATATATTTTAATCCCACAAAATACATGCTAAAATATTCGTCAGTTTGGGGATTGAAAAAACTTTTATTTTAATCGTTCGAATTAACCGCAATTAACTCACCAAGTCATTCATCCGTTAATAAGCTTCTATCTATCATTCTCACCCTCTCTCACTGTATATTGTTTGACCCCCTCACATTTTATACGGTATTTATTACTCTCGCTTCCATAACTCCCTCTCCCTCTCTCTCAAAAATAGTTCATTATAAACAAAAGGGAACATCATCAGAGGTAGTAATATTATTTAACCCAAAAAGAGGGGAGAGGGGATATAGCGATCAGAAATAGACTCATTTTGAACTTTGTCTTTTCATTTTTTATATTTAACTGGTTTTGCAAACTCACTTTTTCCTGATTCAAAAAATGTAACCTGGGCTCAATGGATAACCCTACGAGTTACATTTTGTTCTTGTATATATATATATATATATATATATATATATATATATATATATATATATATATATATATATATGCACACACATATACATCCATTTATCATTATTATATGAAGTTTTTTTCTTTCTGTTTGGCCATCTGCTATATTCTGATTGGTCATAAATATAATAAACTGACAATGTTCATTGGCTAGACCGACGAGTCAGTAGACACCAAAAATAATTCTGATTGCTTTCACTGTAAAGGTTATGCCATGCTCTCTCTCTCTTTCTCTCTCTCTCTCTCTAAAACTTTGCATACAGACACAATAACCTAAACAAATGCACCCTCTTGCCTGCTAGTTATTTTTATTATCATAATTCTTTAATTAAGCACAGGTAGATTAATAATGGAGAAAGTATTTATTTTAATAAGCTAATATTCAATTTTCAATCTTTGCATATACACTCTCTCTCGCAGTATATATATATATATATATATATATATATATATATATATATATATATATATATATATATATATATAATGAGAGAGAGATATAGAGATAATTGTTTAATAATAAATATTCAATTATTATCTATATACGTATAGGTTTCATCCTTGTGGAATCATCAGTGTAGAGATAACCATTCAAGCTGGTCGCACAATTCGAACCCTGGAACGAGAGTTGTTTGTTTATAACTTCAAATCCAATGCTTTAACCGATGAGACCAGCATGACTAGTCACACGAAAGTTATGCGAAATAAATTTATTTATCTCAATAAGCGGACATTTTTATAAGCAGCAGTCAGAAAGTGTTCTACATAAATGAACGTTGCATTATAGCCAAGGTTGACGGCTCTCTTATCTTGTATTAAAGATCCCAGCCAAACGAGGGCTACAAATAATATACAAATATATATATAGAGAGAGATATTACTGTTTCATATATATATATATATATATATATATATATATATATATATATATATATATATATATATATATATATATATATATATATATATATATATACACACACTAATATAAGATATATTACATATATAGTGTTTGTTTCAACAGTGCACCTTACATGGTACAGCTTAGTAGTAGTAATATAGAACTGAGCTATACAGAAACGTTTGTGTTTTATTCCCAAAGGAATTCGTCAAACTTAAGTCTAGTACAGTTAATTCTACTATTTTACTCATATCTGGTTGGAAAGGAATAATGGATTCATACTTGTTCTAAAAAATATTAACAAATAAACGCTACAGATTGAATTCTTTTTTATTAACCCCAGCTTCCCAATTCCATCATCTCCTCATCCATAACCATGACAAAAATCTTGCTTGTGTGTATCGTTTGGTAAAAATGTCCTTTACATAAGCAATTGTGTATTTCACAATCAGCAATTTAAACCAGTCATAAATATTTATTTTTAGAGATTTAATTTATTGTTTTATGTTTAGATTTTATTTTCAATTTGTTTAATGCTTTTCTTGAATTCTCTTTATGATTTAAGATTGTTTTTAATCTTTCTTTTCTGTTTGTATTTTTAATAAGAATCTCCAAGATGTTTCAATTTAATCTTCAGAATTCAATTATTATTGCATTGAATTCGTGACTTTGTTCAACTTTTTATGAAAGCAGAAATATTGATCCTTGATTTGAACCTTTGTGTTTATTGGGTTTTTATTGTTTGACATTTGACATTTTGTCACATTTTGATTTCTATTGGTCATTAAATTTACATCTGCATTTCTATTGGTCATTATATTACATCTCTCTTTTATACAACATGTCTTTCGATTGCATGTTTTTTCATTTCCCTTCATTTTAATAATTAGTCTTTAGTTTTTTAATGAAAACTTTTGTTCTTTCTAGGTTTTTTATACTTTGGATTAAATGTTAAAGCATTCTTTATATTAATAGATTCGAGTGGGACTCCATGGTTTATTTCTTCATTGAAGTTACATTTTTTGACAAGTTCAAATACAGTAATATGTAAAAATTTAGATGATAGTTTACTTTTATAGTAAGTTTTAAATTTGTATTAATTGGATTATTTCCAACTAATATTCTCATCTTGCTTGTTATATCTACAATATTTCGGCCGATGTAATCTCTGTCCGTCTTCAGGTACATTCTTTCAGAACTTTGTTCGAAAAGATGCATCTGAAGACGATCAGAGATTACATCTACCGAAATGTTATGAACATAACAGCCAAGATGAGAATAGTAGTATGAATAATAATCCAAATTATCAATCCTCAGCTCAAGTGTTTATTTTATGGAAAGATTTGTAACCGTATGTTTTAATTAAAAATATTCCACTTAATAAAACATTAATGTGTTGAATTTGTAGAGTTGTGTTCTATAATAATAGAACACAACTCTACAAATTTACACAGTTTTCTTCTACAAATATTGGTTCATAAAATTGTAATTCAATTAACTTGGAAAAATCATTTGTCGTCTGCTTGTTGTTTAGATATACACAAAAAATTGCATTAAGTTTGAATGGATTACACCCCTTTCATTGTGTATTGGCAGCATTATGGTGATGTTAAGGGAGGGACATACAGAATGTTTCTATAGATTCTCATCAAAAGTGAAAGTTTCATATTCTATGTCTAGTGTACAATGTTCCTATTTATTGTGTTTTAATTTAGTATTTTATATACACAATCACATATACATGTATGTAATAAACATAAAGGTCAAAAGACAAATGGTAGCGTTTGTTCCTATGGCTTCATTTTTCTTCCTTAAACAAAAACATAATGTGATACTCTCCTCAAAAATGAGAAATAAACTAGTATTTGTTTTGTTAATTTCATTCTAATCCTCTCAAAATGTGTTTGGCTTGTTTTGTTTTGTTTTTTAATCTTTTTGGCACCAGAAAAGGAAAGATATCTGTTACTTACCATTTACGAGAAGAACAAAAGGAAACTCAGAAAATTATCCAGCAGGATTGTGTCGGTATTTGGAAAAGAAATGGAAATATATATTCCTTGTATTTATGTTCACAAGTCTTACTATGTAGATATAATATGGTCATTCCATTGTAAATAGTGGGATAAAAAAGAAAGAGAAGCTATGATCCGCCTCAAATAAATTAACCGTAGACTTTTCTTTTTTATTGGATGATATTCTTCAGAAAGCAATTTGAGAATTGAGATTATTTCTGATCTGGAGAGATAATAAAACATAATAAAGGCAATGATTTCGCTCTTGAAAACAAAAAACAAGCAAAAGGTTTGGATTTTCATGTTGAAAGAAGGAAAAATGAAATTTTCGTACAATCTGTGTCTAGTTTATTCAATTTATTTTTATTTAAATATTTTCTTTTACTCTTTGGTTGAAACAAATGGGACTATCTGAAGCGTATTCTGACACATTTGATATATGACACTGCTTACACAAGATATAGAGAAAGATAGAGCATGTTTGTTTTTTATTTTATTCTTTATGATAGAAAGTGGCTGGAGCTAGATCAATCATTGTTGTAACATGACGAACTAAGATATAGACATGATGTGTCGTTGTATATGATTTTTCGAGATTTCTCTATCGGCGGTCTGTAAGAAAACGGGGAATTCTTAAAAGAAAACAAATTATTAAATAAATAACAATTTAAAAAATCTTAGTGTCTATAAAACCCCATTTATCTTATTGCATAAGGAAGAAGAAACATCTCAATAACATTTTTTTCATTCTTTTTATTTTCGTTCCATATTTCCTTCCATCTATCAATCCATGTTCATCTGAATCTTTGAGCGAAAATCTAATGACTGGACAAATATTTACTAAATATTTTAGATGCAGGATTATCGGACATCGATTCATTTAGACTAATAAAAGTATTGGTATCTAGTTATCAGGCAGGCATCAATACAAATACTGGATTATCGTAATTATTTTTTTATATCACAATAAAATGTATTTCTTTTTAAACCTTGATCTAATTACAGTATGTTCATCAAAATTGGTTTATTTCAATCGTCATTGATTGATATTTTATATCAAGCGACCACAAAAATGTTTCACTTTTTATATTATACTTTGAAGTAACTTCTACAGATGGTATATACTGAATTGCCCCCCTTAGTGTTACACACCATTTATACATATATGTACACACACACACACACATTCTTGCCAAAACTATTAATAAATACTTAAAAATACACGTTCTTTACTTGATAACCACACCGGAAGATGGATCCAGATGAATCTGAAAGTACTAGTAATATATATATATATATATATATATATATATATATATATATATATATATATATATATATATATATATATATATATATATATACCTTGTGTTTTCGTTTTACTTCAGTAAGTAAGTTCTCAGAAATTAAGGAGCCCCCTCTGGGGCTAACACTTTCTATATTAAATACATAAATATCCGACTGTTAAATTAAGATTCTCCTCTACCTCTCAAACATTAAGTTAGAAAGAAACTAATTTTCCTCTCACTAATTGGTCACTTAATTATGTTATAGTTTATCTGTATTGTGGTCTTTTCTGAATTTTGCTGGATACCAGAACAAGAATTCATCTGGTCTGGTGGAGTATCCAGCTAAGTGCCGTTACTTGATGTAACATCACGAGAATGCGCACCATTCCTCGTATGAGCCAGTGTATAGCCGTGTCGTGTTGTGCTTCGAATACTATTCTATTTTGAATATTTGTTCAGGGTTTACGTGTAGGGGCAAGTGTCCTCATATCAGGTTTTCCTGACAAACCTTTGTACAGAGAGACCGAAGACACTCGAGGATGGTGTCTAGTAGGTAATTCAAACTCTCTCTCTTTCTTTCTCTTACTCTCTCTCTCTCTCTCTCTCTCTCTCTCTCTAATGTATATATATATATATTAAAACAGAGACACACCACATATTATTATAGTTGCTAAATATAATTTAATTTTTATTGTGTGTAACTTTAGATAGATAAAAGATGAATATGGAAAAGAAGGTGGATATACTAAGAGTCTAGCAAATGAATTGATTAATAATTTAATAAATATATAATTTGTGTATTTATATCCTCAACTCAATCAAACTCTTTAACACCGTTGAAATTAAGGCTATCACCTTTTTCTTGTTTGCAGATTCTTTTTGGCTTGGAAATTATTTTTTTGTTTTTTGCATTTTGCATCAGAATTTTTTTCTTCTCATATTTCATCTTTTATTTCTTAGACTTCATTTTTTATTTCTTTTTTATTTCTTGCTAGATTTGTTTTGTTTTTTGTTTGTTTGTTTTTTGTCTATCCCCCATCCACCCCCATCCTTTTTGTCATGTTGCTCTGTTTTTTCCTCATTAAAAAAATTGCAACCAACATAAATTTTTTTGTTGTTGTTTTGTTTTGTTTGTGTACTTTCACACTTTCTTTCCATCTTGACTCAACATGTTTGATGTTTGCCAAACCTAATGTTCTCTTTCGGCTCATATTTCTCTCCCAGGATTAGAGACGAACACAAAACAAAGGCAAAAAAAAACTCCCCAAAATCAAAACACAAAAACTTTCATCAAAGTTTATTTACATCCTTTTTTTCTAGATTGGTTTAGATGCGCCCATGCACCTTTGGGCGAGGCGCTGTCTGTCAGTTCGTCACGCTTAAGTTTTTAATAACATTTTACTGTCTGTCATGCTTAAATTTGAAATAGCCGTTTTAAATGGGCTTCGTATCTCTATAAAGAGCTGTGTCTGTCCATTAGTTCGCCTGTTCCTCTGTCACATTTAAGTCCTAACATTTTCCTGACTAAATGCACAGATTGAATGGACGCATCTGAAGAATATCCGTCCTTGTTTTGTTTTGATTTTTGTCTTTTAATTTTTTTCCTTTTCTCCAAAGTTTTTCTTTGTCTTCCTTTTCTTTATTTTCATTTCTATTTTCTTCACATCTCTCCCTTCTTTCTCTCTGTCTCTCTGTCTCTCTGTCTCTCTCTCTCTCTCTCTCTCTCTCTCTCTTTGCGTCCGTGTATTTACCTCTCTCTCTCTTTCTCTCTTTCTTTCTTTCTCTCTCTCTCTCTCTCTTTGCATCCGTGTATTTACCCCCCCCCCCCTCTCTCTCTCTCTCTCTCTCTCTCTCTCTCTCTCTCTCTCTCTCTCTCTCTAGTATCATTCTTATTCTTATTCCAAAAATCATTAGAAGTTCACATTTGAAATCAAGCTCTTTCGTCGACGGCACTTTACCAATAATGCCAACACCAGTTCGAGTTGTGGAGAATATTTTTTGTCCTGGAACTCTAATGAGTTTTATTTATTTATTTATTTTAAATTTGAATAACTATTTTATATAAATTACTTATAAACAAAAGGCGGGACTTTGATGAGTTCATTGCAAATTGTAGCGAATCAGAACAATTAAAATGGAAGTTTTTTTTTAAACATAACTCAATCCGAAATCTGATAAATATTTTGACATGTATTTTTGTGTGACTAAACTATATAAGAAAAGAAAAAGGTTTACGCGAACAAACGTTGATTAACTCCGCTTTAGTATAATAATAGATAACAGAGACAGAGATATTAAAATGTGTACGCAAATATTATTTTGTTTTACTTATTGACATATAAATATATTGATTGATGAAGTTTATTGAGATATGAAAATGCGTTTTTGTCATATTTGTGACACTTTGCGTATAATAGGGGTATAGCTAATTGTGTGTGTGTATGCTTGTTTGTGTGCGTTTTTGTCAGTATGCATATGTACCAGTGTGCGTAATAGGTGTGCGTTTGCATTATTATTTTCTAATCAAATAATCATCCCCCTTTTTGTAACTATAAAAAGGACCCTTTTTTATTCTGGCACAAGGTAGCACATCAAACATCTCAAGTATCTTTCTCATCTTTTTCCTCAATTTTTATTTTTTATTTTATCGTTGTTATATAGGGATGCTAGTCTGCAGACAGTGGGCTTTGCCTTGGACATCTTTTGGCATCAACCTCTAGTCACTATTGAACTTTGTTTTTTTTGTTGTTTTTTCTTGTTATCATTCTTTTTGAATAGAAATGGCTTAACATATATGTAACCTGAGTAAAGTTTGATAACGTCTCGTCCATTACAATCAAAGGAGGACACGACCCTGAATTTGAAACCTAATCGCCAGGATTCTAAAAAAAAAATAAATAAATAAATAAATAAAAATACTAAAAAAGAGTAACATTCAAGATTTTTAAGTTTTTGCTTATTTCATTTTTATCTATATTTTTTCTTTCTTCCCCTCGATTTTTTTTCTTTCTTGCAGACAAACAATATTGAACCATATCTGGTGACACTAAATAAGTATTTCGCTCAATCTGATATTTGGAATTTAGATATTTTATTTCTTAGCTTTTCAGAATATTATTATTATTATTATTATTATTATTATCAATAATGATGATGATGAAAATAGTACTATAGTAATAGTAATATACACACACATATATATAAATGAATAAATGCAATTTTTTTTTCATTTATCACTCCTATATTATAATCAAAACTGGTTACTGTTATTTAAATCAATAATACAATATTAAAATTTGATATTCTGTATATATAGTGAATATAAAAGATTAAGAGAGAACCTTTTGACTGCCTAATTAGCATAACTATTTTTTAAGCCGTTCATAATTAATTAATGTTTAGTATTATTATTTTGAAATTGCATTAGCTTTTGTTGGCTATCTATATGCATGTTTATATTAACAGTAATTAATTAAAGTTATTTAATAAATAAATCGGAAAAATATCTAAACACCTTAAGTTTTAACTCCATGCTTGATTCAGACTTACGTTCTCACCAGTGCAGAAAGTGGTAGTTTCAGGCGGTCAGACGGGTTCAAACGCAGTTCGTAGATTCAGAAGAGAGTCACAATCTTACGCCCTAATCCATTAGGCCAACAGAAATCACCACATACATTACTGAAATTAAGATACATTTAAATTAAAGTCGGCGGTGGTGTTCAAACGTTCCGAGATCAAAGAGTGCTTAAACACGCGGGCATGTAAGTTTTACTTCCGTAGCTTAACGATCTCAGATTATTATAATTTCAGACAGTGCTCAACAATTAAGATTTATTTATCTTAAAGGGGGCCAATACTATGAATACACACACACATATATATATATATATATATATATATATATATATATATATATATATATATAGGAAACAGACGTTATATAGGGCGCTTATGAAATGGAATGAATGTGTGTGTCTTTACTTTGTTGGTTTTTGTTATGGTGTGGGGGGGGGTAATATCGATGTTATGTATTTTTGCTGTGAATTACAACCGAAATATCAGTTGACATTAGATATGTCTGTATCATTATTTTAACTAATTTGTTTACATGCTTATTCACTAATTCCATATACTAACTCTTCCATTTTGTCTGAAATTTTATTTTATGTTTTAAATGAAACAAAAATAAATTTATAAATTCTTCTAAAATGCATGAAATCAAGAGAATCCCCTTCATGTTTATCGTCTTTTCCGGGTATGGGGTGGGTATAATTTGTCTTATGGATATCATCACAGCCGATGGAATCAGCTGAGCCGAGTTCAAATCCCATCAGATCTATTGTGATAATTTATACACTTATACTTTTGAGCATACTATGAACTTTCAATCCTAACCCTTTTCAGCTATAAATGAAATACCAACTTGTGTTTAATGAATCGTTTACAATAGGTATTGTATTTCAGCATTAAATAATCCCAAAATGGTTGATATGCCGTAAAACAGACTAACCCAACTTTTTTTTTCTATCTGTTGAAGTACATGTCTCTACAATTCAAGCAAACGTTTATGTCAAGCCATTAAGTACATAACAGAAAATCTGTAAGTTTTCGACTCTGTGATTTCTCAGCTATGTGCCGATCCGTCTATATGAAGTAAAGAAGGTGATTTCCCCTCAAATGGTCCTACCTCTCCTGTCTTTGAAAAAAAAATGGGGACAACAGCAAAAGTGCTGAATTTTTGTGATGCATTTAGAATGGCACATCTAAGCTTTTAACCTGGCGCCTTTTTTGAGTGTCCTTCAGATCACCGTTTCACGAATCTTTTCAGGACAATGGAAAGGACTCTGAGAGAACTGAATGATACAACAAAAAAAAAGATGGCAATCTTTGCTGCTTAGGGACTTGATGGCGATAAAAACGTAAAAGCTTTTTTTAGACAAAGCAAGTGTAACAAAGGGAGGTAATTTAAAAACTTTTACTACAGGTACCAACCTCTTAATTGGGTTTCACGAAATCCAGAAATAGTAGAAAAACGGTTATTATTTAAAGCTGACTAGTTTTTAAGGTTTAAGTCTGTATTTGTTCAATCAAATTTTGTTTATTTTTCGTTGTTTCATTTTCATCTTTTATACATAATACGGCATAACCACGGTAACACACCAGTTCTCGTTAGATCAACCAAGTTAAATGGCTTTGAACCTGGTCAGTATTAGATGGGTGACCATTTGGGAATACCAAGCACCGTATGTGGGAGGATGGCAAGATCTCCATGCAAAATAATGCAGCCCTGAAGATGCCTTTAACAAATACTGCAGTATAACCTGCACATGTGACGACACAATGGAACAACCACCCTCTGGGTGAAAGTTCGGTTCTCAATCATGTAGCGAAGCTCTCTCAAGAGATTATGCTATCGTTTTCGTTGTTGTACATAATGCATAATTAACATACAGTAATACTGTACAATATTAATGTACAGTATATATTTTATGAATTTTAATTGGATTAATAAATTTAAAAAAACACTTTAGAAGCTTATTGATGTGTATCGGTTAAATACAATGTACTTCTTTATGTTATATTTAATTTTCAATTTAAGCTTTATTAGAAAATCTCGAATATCTGGAAATGTGAGCACTTCCGGTCGCAAGCTTGTCGAATATTCGGTCCAGTACTTCTACTATGATTTTTGTTTATTTACTTTAAAAATTGTCAATTCTTAGTAAGACAAAGCTTGAAAACAGTGACAAAACTTTGAGTTTGTAAGTATAAGTGTGAGTTGCAAGTGTTATATTTATCGTGATAAGAAATGTAATCGTTAAAATTATGAAGCCACTGTGGGTGAAGGTATTCCTCTATGCAAGATCAGCTCAAGATTCTAAATAAGAAAAGATCCATCTGCGTGAGGAGAGTGGGGAGTCGATGAAGAAATACAGTTATTTATAGACTGTTGAAAAAGAAGTTTATACAGGATCAAAATACTTTTCTCCTTTTCATTATTATTGATATTGTGCTGATGTTTTATTTTATATATATATATATATATATATATATATATATATATATATATATATATATATATATATATATATATATATATATATATATATATATATTAAAGACATATTTTTAGCTAATTTCAAAAGGAATTCATGGCAAAAGTTCTTTTTCAATTGTTTTAAAGCAAATTTATTCCAGAAACTATATTATAAACAAAACGAGATTTGTATGTATTACCTTTTCTTTCTTAAAACGAAAGTCCAAACAATAAAATAAAAATGAAATTACAAAATTCTCATAAAAATGAATGAAAAATATTTCCAATAAGATTATTAATTGTCACATTGTAGTTTTTCCCCTCAAATCTTCATGATCCATTGCTGTTAAAAGCCGAGAAGCAGTTTCGTTAATATTTTTTCAATATATATATATATATATATATATATATATATATATATATATATATATATATATATATATATATATATATATATATATATATATATATAATATTAAGGCGTCAACTTCCGATGAGAAGAATATTTTATCTTTGAAAAGTCCAGATTTAAAGGACACATGGATTTATCCTCTTTGTTTCATTTGAAGAAATTATGAGAATAAATTTGTTAACTATTTAATAATTTGTTTACTTATTTTCGCTCTGATTTCACTATGTATAATATATATATATATATATATATATATATATATATATATATATATATATATATATATATATATATATATATATATATATATATATGTGTGTGTGTGTGTGTGTAAAATATTTAAGAGGAAGTATCATGGGGTGAGGGTACTTTTCTCTCTGCCTCGAATTTACCAACCAATTTCCATCGATAAATGACATTGGCAAAAACTGTTTTATTGTTGTATTTATTGTTGTAGATCTTTGTAAATTCAGTCTCGATGCTTTCTTATATACGAAACACTTTTGTTGTTCTGATTTGTTTTTTTTTATGAGCTTCAAAGTAACACACATTTTTATGGACACTTTCACAAAAACTTCACCTCAAAAAACTGTATCTGACAACAAAACCAAACGTTTAACAGCTCAACTCTTGTATGTGTGTACCTTCCTTTAAAGTTGCTTCCTTTGTAGACTGGATATCTAATTTTTGACTTCTCATCTTTTTTCTGCAGTCATTTCCAAATTTAGCTTTGCTTATTCTAAATTTAGTATACTCAATTAGGGTGATCTTCTTCTGTCATGGTAGTATTCTTCACCATCCGCTTATATTAGTCTTCGTCTCAAGACAATTCATGAAAATGAACCTGGTTGTATTAGCTACTAGCAGAGCTACGCGGCGTTGCTCGGAAGCAGAGATAACAAAATGCAAGTTACAAAAAAGGGTGTGTAACATCTTTCTTCTTAAACCTCTTTCTCCCATTCTCTCTCCCCCTCTCTCTCCCTCTCTCTCATTTTCTCTCTATCTCATTCTTTCTTTCTCCTCTCTCTCTCTCTCTTTACATCTCCCTTCGACTGTTCCCTCTTCTTACTCTCTTTCTCCAACTGGTTCAATAACATAAAAAGAAAGAAAAAAAAGCAAGAAAGAAAAGGAAAGCAGACTGACTGATATTTGACCTAGTTTCAGTGCTGGTTAAAAACAACTATAAGTAAGTGACATAAAAGCATATTTTGTACATCCCCCCACCCTTATGCGCTAATTTTTTTATTTTATTTTATCATAACCAAGTTTAGGTAAGTCTTAATTTCATGATGTAAGTTTTGTCAGTGTATTTTGTGTAGTTTCTAACTTTTAATCGGAAACCGAGAATTACAACTTTCCTCTATATAATAGACTAGCAGATTTACTCAACATTGCCTGGGTATCAAATACGTTAAAAATAACTAATAAAACTTGAAAAAAGATATGAATCCTGTCATTTGTGGATTAAATAGCTGCTGTTCGTTTAACAATTCGTTTACAAAAGAAGATGTGTTAAGAAAAGTTAAGTTAGCGGCCGCTGATCGAGTATACTACTAAAAGTCTGTGGATCACAATGTACACTGGATGATGTCACAAACGGTGAATAACATTAATAAAGGGTGAATAAGAGAAGAAGTGGGAGAAGACGAATGATGTAAATAAAGAAAGAGAGAGAGTGACAATATCATAAAGCTATCATTCATCCTTTATGACGTCATCCATTTTCAAGTATATATATAAACGAATGATTCTTGATGGTCACGTACAGAAAATTGTAATAAGTAAAAAATATTTGGAAATTCCAAAAGTTTTTCATAAAATATTTATTAATATACATAAATACTGACCCAATGGGTCACGGATGGTTTAGTAACTAATAAAACTTAGGAAAGGAATGAATTCACTCATTCAGCCAATTTATTGGTTACATAATGAAACTACTGTTCTCCTAACAATTCATTTACAAAAAAACTAAAACATTTGTTAAGAAAAACGGTTCCCAGCATTAAATGACAGTAAAGGTTGATATGCCATGAAACAAAGTAAACAAACACTTTTATGATCGATTATTATAATAGAAAAGATAGAATAATTTAAAATCAGAAAACATCTGCAGGAACCTACTGATTCCAAATATACCATTGGTTTTGCTTGGATATGAACCATTGACAACTTATGTGTGAACAGACACACATACATATTTGCTTTATATATATATATACATTTTTAAATATTGTTAAAATGATTACTATTTTCTTTATCTTTAAATTGAGTTTTATTTAAAAAATGAAACAGAAGGAATCAATATCTATGTATATGATAGTTTTATTGCAATCTTAATATTTAAATTAAACTTTTATTACAACCGATTATAATTTATCTTATTCTTTTAAATTTCATTTCATCAGCAGAGAAGACAATTACAATTTTAATCTTTAAATTTAGCTTCATTACGAAAATTAGTCAGTTATCATTTTTCGGTTTGTTTGTAAAATCAAGTACACACAGAATGTTGGACACCTTCAAGTGGTCCTCAATTGAAGGTGTCCAACATTCTCAAAGTAAATTGTTCGATAGAACCAACGGTACTCGAACGCTGAGTCAATAGCGTGAAGCAGTGTCCACTACACCATCATCTTCCTTTTTTATATTACAAAAAAGAAATAACTACTGTTTTCTTTTTTTTAATCCAATTGTATTTCAAAATGATAATCACTTGAAATAATCCTTTAAATAAATTGAGTTTTACAGCAAAAGAAAAATGATTACCATTTTCCTTTCTAATTTAGTGCTGTTAAATCCATGATTCAGTTTTTTACTGTTATTTTTGTTTTATTTTTGCCAATTCACTTTAAAGGAATTCTGTCGAAAGTAATTAACACAAGTTTCAACTCTCCTGTCAACAGGTTGTGAATATTTTATAAAGTTGCTTACAGTAATTTGGAATTATTTGCCATTTAAATTACCAACTTTACGATTGTTTTAAGAATTCACTAATATTTCACAGTTTTGGTTCATTCTGTCTTCTTTCACAACATTTAATTAAATCTTTAAAAATTCTTTTAAGATGGAATTTTTTTCCATCTTAATGTTAATTGAGTGATATTTTTGTCAAAGGTGAAAGATGAATGTCTTAGATGTGCTTATTTCTTGATAAAAATCTACAACATTTCCAACTCAACAAATTGCATTCTTTGAATTGTGTGTGTGTGTGTGTGCATTATTCATAGGACCATGTTTTACATCATATCAACTCTTTTCTGCTTATTTTATGCCAAATCAAGTCATTTGTTTGTAAATGTTTTTATGTTTCAAGGCGTATGAAAATATGCTTATGAAAAGATCCACAAAAATTGTTGTATTTTGCTTAGTAAGCTTAATTTATTTCTCCTGATGAGCTCCTATTGGACAAAACACAACCATTTATGTATAGCTTGCCATAAGCATATTTTCATATAACTATGTATATGGTGATAGCCATAAGATTGCAATACCCGGTTGTTGGCATGTAAATGGCTCAGAAGCACAGATTTACTTTTGCAAGTTTTGCTACAGATATGACACATGAGACAACTGTTTTCCGTTTGTACATAACTACTTTCTTCACCCATTTGTCCCTAACATAATTAGTTGGTGCCATGGAGTCTCATGTGGCTAGATAGACCAGCCTTTGACAGACAGGCTCTGCCATAGGCACCACGCATTTGGTCAGCTGATTCTCTTGTATTTGATATTCTACTATGTGTTTCAAATTCTTTAATTTACTATGAATGGTGGCAGAATTGATTAGTTACTTAATTTGATGCTTCAGCCAGTTTACACCCCCTCTTCAAGTTAAACAAACTATATATATATATATATATATATATATATATATATATATATATATATATTAATTTCATACGTACATAAAAGTAATCCATGGACACGTGTTTCTGGCTCACAGCCGTCATCAGCATGGCTGACTTAGACAAGGATCGAACCTTCGATATTGATGTCTATAGTCCAGCGTCTTCATTGGAGAAACACACCCTGTCTAGAAATATGTACGATTTTTATCATCTAGAAAGTGAGACAATCGAAATAATAGTAAGCAAAAACAACAGCGAATGCTACAATCACCAAATAAAAATAATTACATAAAATATATATATATGTAATCACCAATAAAAAATAATTACATAATATATATATATATATATATATATATATATATATATATATATATATATATATATATATATATATATAATGTGTGTGTTGCTGCGTTTTTATTGTTGTTTTTGCTGTTGATAATTTTTTTTATTGTTTCTGTTGATGACAATGTTTTCAGGAGTAATATCACTAAACAAAGTATTTATTTAGTAGTCTACGGGGATAGAGATAAACCAAGAATACCACAAAGTGAAAAATGAAACTCGTATAGAATCCAAACCTGTGCCTCAGAAGGAGGACCGCCTAACGCATCTTCTATAAGTTTTATTTTTCACTTAGTGGTATTCTTTGTTTATCTCTAGACCCGTGAACTAAATAAATCCTTTGTTTAGTGATATTATCCACAAAAACATTAGCATCTACAACAGAAAACAGCAGCACCATACATGTCGAACGTAATTTCTAATATATTATGCTTAGAATCTATTTCTCAACGTTTAGAAGCATTAGTGGTGTCATAGTTCATATCATATTGAACACAAACTGTATTTTAACTTTATAGAGAGAAGATAAATGCTTTATTGTTTCCTTATTTCCACTAACAGAACCACGTTTGTATGTGTATACGATTGTAATACATTTTAGTATATCCTGATATTTGTATACTTCCTAACATATACAACACATCCATGAATAGTTTTACATCTAAAAGAGGTGTTTGTATACACCTTCCTACACAAGCATTCTTCTATCTCAAAGGTGCCACAAATAACACAATTACTCTATATATTGATGCATCATACAAAAATCAGATTCCCTGCACGACGCTTCACACACATATAGATACATTGAAAATCTTCATGCATACAGATTAAGTTTGAAAATAAAATTTCAAAAAAAAAAAAAAATACAACTTACAAAATAATAAATAGACAAATAATAGGTGAATTATAAAAGGTAGATAATAAAGAATTGTAATTGAAAATAGTTCAGTTGTGAAATGAATGAAATAAATGGAAATTAGAAACTCGATTTTTGAATGAAGGAAGAAACTCTTTAAAATCTTCTTTTTTTTTCTGCATATATTTGTATTCTTGGCTGGACATAAAAATTTGACCTCTTCTTTTTTTTGGGGCTTTTTGCCAGTTTCCTCAGTTAAAAATCCCACAGGATTTTCATTAAAGAACCTTCTGGTGAAATTCTTGAATCATGTCAGGAATGAAAAACTTTCCCTTTTTTCCCCCTCCTCTTTTCTTGTTTCTATAAAATTAAATAAACTGTTTTTCTTGTCCCCTTTTTTCCCGTTTTATTCGTGAATTTATCCCATTCACGAGAGAATTCACATAAGGTTTAAGTTATTATTCCTTATTATTACAATTTCTTTGTATATCATTTTTGTCTTTTTTATATTTCATTGTTTATTTATTAATTTTTTTTATGATACATTTTGCATTTTTTTAAAACAAATTTACATAAGAAGAAAAGAAAGCACAACCCCTGAGTGACTACAATTCATTATCAACGATACATCCTTTTCCTGTGTGCAGTCTAGGAAATAAATATCAAATTCATCAAATTAATTTTTTACCAAATTATTGTCCGTTTATTAAATTGTTAATCTGATCTTGTCTGTTTTTTGTTTGACCAAAAATAACGAAACACTATTCTTCACTCTATTTTGGTAGATTTTTTTTAAAGCTGATTGTAGTGTTGGACTATGAGTTAAATGGTTATTTTCTAGATTACTTACTTCTCCAAGAAATGCTGTTTATTTTTGGTGAGCACACAAATCAACCATAATACTCAACTTTGGTCTATAAACTTTAATTCTATCCAAAAATTATTTTCTATCAACCTAATTTAAAAACTTCAAAATCGCATTCGAATTTCCCACGGCCAATATATATTTTGGGGACTGTGGGAAATTTAAAGATGATTATGAAGACTTTAAATTGGCTGATAGATAGTAATTTCATGCTAGAATTAAACTTTATGGGCCAAAATAGAGCATTATAGTTTGTTTGTGTTCTAAACCAAAGATAGACAACATTTATCGAAGGAACCACTTATCTAGAAAAGGATCAAATAAACTCTTTTGGCTTGGAGCAAAGTGTAGTATCTGTTCTGATACTATATTTCATCATTTCTAACCTCGCTCAATGAATCCTTCTAGAATGAGGCAATTTTAACTTTTGTCACAATCCAGAATGCCCCTTTTGGTCATTTAAAAAAAAAAAATTATTATTAGTTTTTATTCTTTAAAACTAATTCACTAAAATTCAGATATACACTAGTAATGTTATACTATGAAAAGGAACTATTTGAACTTAGTCCCTATTTACTTAGCTCCCCATGAAAGCAAAATTAGAGATGGGGTTCATTTATAATGAGAAAGATATCCAGCTCCTCAAATAGTGAAACTCTGGGTTGGACAAAAATTAAAATTTGCCTCAAGGGAAATAACCTACGCCTCTTGACTTTTTTTTACAAAATTCGTATTAGACCTGAAGTACACTCATTTATGAATTAAAGCTAAGGGAACTGTAGCAATTTTTTTAATTGGCTCCTACGATGCCATTAAGATACTGGTTCTCCACACTAAAAACGACCTTGTTTCAAATCTTGTCCTTCTAGAGAAGTGATGATTGAATTCCAATCATAACCATATTTAACGAGAAACTCCTTCAAATTATAAGAAGAATTCCTTCTTTTTTTTTTTTGATAATTGGATTAAAAATAAATTAAGTTTCTTTTTATGGTGTGATAGAATTTTTCACCTAAACTTACATCTGTCCTACTAGAACTCTGAGAATGTTGTTTGTTATCTTACCATATTGTCACCGTGCACACTTATTTGTATATGAATGCTTTAGATAGTGGAAGGAATGGCGAATAACATAAATAAAGGGCGAATGATAAGAAAAGTGGTGAGAGAAATTGAATGATGTAAACAGTTAACAGAGAGAGAGGGGAGGAGAAAAGCTGGTTTATTATGACATCACAATGTATTTTGAAATCCTTTGACTTTGTGAAAATAGGACGTCTTGAAATGTCGGTGTTTCTGTTAGAGTAATTTAAAATATTGTTACTGTTAAACCTGTACAACCTTTTAACTTTTCTTTTTTATCTATCTATTTATCTAATATAGAAAGTAGCAACGTTGGTCCAATTGGTCACCGGTCGTCTAATTTAATAATAAAAGTATCTCATTTTTCCAAAGTAAAACACCATTATTTTATTAAACACAAACCACAAAGCTGTATTTTCTGAATATTTAGCGATGAAAATGCTATTTCAAACATAAGTTTGAGAGAGCAAAGAAAATACTATTTCAAACTTATTTTAAGCTTGACAGATAAAAGAAAATGCTATTTCAAACTTATTTCAAGCTTGACAGGTAAAAGAAAATACTATTTCAAACTTAATCTTGACAGAGGAAAGAAAATGCTATTTCAAACTTAAGCAAAACAGAGCAATGAAAATGCTATTTCAAATTTATTTCAAGCTTGACAAAGAAAAGAAAATGCTATTTAAAAACTAAGCATGACAGAGCAAAGAAAATGCTATTTCAAACTTATTTAAAGAAAATGATATTTTAAACTTCATGTGACAAACCAAAGAAAATCGTATAATTCTAAATAACTTCAAAACCTTTGAGTCAATCCAACCAAAATATTATGCACATATCCAGGGCTATTGATAAAATCAAAGCACCAATTTTCATAAAATTTGACTAGTTTTAAAAATATAATTTATTAAACATTTAAGCATGACAGACAAAACTTAGGCTTGACAGACGGACGAACAACAAAAAAAGAATTTTTCATTGAAGTGCGAAGATCTAGATAAAATCTTTACTATAAAAACAGAAACATGAAAGTATGCAATGTGCATGTAATTTGCTTGATCTAAAGCCCCAAACCCCAAGAGATTCGAACTTTGTCTTCTACTATTTCTAACATATAAAAGTGTAAGTAAACGAGCCCTCCTCCCCTTCCTCCTCCTCCTCCTCCTCCTCACCCATCTGCCAGTCTTTAATCCTTGCTGCCCTCTTGTATATTTAAAAAGTAATTTCCTTTTATTTAATTTTATGGAATTATTCTTTAACAAGAAAATGTTTTTAAAAAGAAACAGCAACAAAAGAAAAACAGTTCAACTAAATTCAAGATCAGTCAACCGGAGGGAAATGTCTGCAATTTAAAGTAGAAAAGCCATTGAAATGTAAAAATCTGTGTTGTCTGCCTTTAAAACGAAAAATGTTTAGTGTAACGTAAAACCAGTGAAGCAATGGCAACAAACGCAGCAAAAGTAAAACAGAAAAAAACACAACACATAAATGAATGAATAATGTGGCTTTTGTTTTTTTTTTTATTTATTTTTTATTTTTTTATTTTAGAGATTGCTAATTTTATTTCCCTTCTTTTTATGCCCACTTTACCAAAGAGTTAATTAAGTAATCAAATTACTTATATTATTTGTTAATTTTTTTTTCATCTTGCAATTGATTGTCTGCGGGCTTTAAAACATATTAGAACTAATAATCTATTTCATTTGAATATCAATTTATGATTTTTGGTATTTTTCTACGCAGTTTTACGATTGTGTAATAAAAGAAAACAAAGTTCAATTACATTGAAAACAAAAGCGGTCTTTTTTGGTTTGATTTGCAAGAACATTTTCAATAGTTATCATAATGCTTCATTGATATAAAGGGCTCATTTTACAATGGGGATAAAGAAATGTTTTTACAGTTAAAAATTAAAATTTTAAACCAATCTCTTTCATAAAGGAAGAGGGCCTGGGTATGACTTCAAACTAAATTCGGTGGTGAGGCTTTAATTTGAGAGCTTTGAGGAATGTCGAGTCACCTGAGTTGACATTAGTCCCAGGTTTATTTTGACCTGGAGTGGGAGTACCTGTGAGAGTTCCATTTATGGGGTAAATAAAAGCTAGCAGTTACAGACTATTTATAAAATATATGCCTACAAAACAA
Source organism: Sepiola atlantica (assembly GCA_963556195.1). Classification (NCBI taxonomy): domain Eukaryota; kingdom Metazoa; phylum Mollusca; class Cephalopoda; order Sepiida; family Sepiolidae; genus Sepiola; species Sepiola atlantica. The sequence goes on along the minus strand of OY744522.1, from coordinate 88,503,804 downwards.
ATTAATCTACAAATCATTCATACTGAGTAAATATTTAAAACTTTTACTAAAATAACTAGATTCGGTATTAAATAACTCAAAAAGAGTTGCTATGCCGTTTACAAACAAATCAGAAGGAAAGACATTTTCACATAGAAAATCTGTTTTATACACATTTGTAAAGACTAACATGTGTTTTAATACTCGTCTTTGTCAACCGATTTTCTCCCCCCCCCCCCCCCCGCAAAATATAAATTAAAAATTTCTCAGTTATAACTTGGTGATCACACACACACACACACACACACATGTCTGTGTTTTTAAACTTGCCTGATACCTTCTCTCTCCCCATTCCTCTGCTCCAATGTAGACATCTATGTCAATATTGAGAATTCAACCTCTTTTTTTCTTTCCCTCTCTCCTTTATTCTTCACCCATGTCACTTTGTAAATTTGAACATAACATGAAATCCCCCCTTTCTTTCTTCTTTTTTCTCTCTTCTATCTCTCTATTATTTCTTCTGTTCCCCCCCCCCTCAATTCTCTCCCACGTATATGGCATTTTTCATAAACATTTGAGAATAACTTCTGAAGAAAGTAATTTGATAATAAAGACGAAATATAAATTTCACCATATTTAATTTAATTGTTTTGGTCTATCCGCTTTTTCCATGTATCTCTACATACATACATATATATATGATGCTACATTAAGAAGAAAAAACAGAGGAAGGACAGATGGGTAATGAATACGATGATGTAGGATTTTTCTTGCTAATTAAATAACTGTTTTATTGCCTTCAATTATTTTGATGGAGTTTGGCATTGTAATAATTATTTGGAAGATAAACGTTGATCGACACTATTGGGTTTGATCTTGAAATAAACCGTTTTAGTATTCACTGTCTTTTGATTAAATTTTATTTTTGTTCGGAGGTAACAACCTTCCACTGATGAGACCGATTGAGCATCTCTTTCTTTTTTATATTATACAATAAAATATGATTTAGTACAGTTGAAAACTCACTTTTTCTTGATTCAAACAATTTAACCCGAGCTCAATAGGTGACCGAACGGCTCACATTTTTTCTAATATACATATTTTTTTCTGCTTAATTAAATAACTGTGTATCTTTTCCTTGGATTATTTCGTTCAAATAATTGTTTTGAAGATAAACGTTGATCGATTCTGTTAGGGTTCATCTGAAAATGAACCATTTTGAAAAAGGAATAACATTTTTTTGCAAATAGTCACTGTCTTTTGATTTAAATTTAAATTTCTGTTTTTCGGATGTAACAACCCCCACTGATGAGACCGATTGAACATATTTTGCTTTTTTATGTTAAACAAGAAAATGCATGATGTAATACAATCGAAACAATTTTGGAGTGGAAATAAAACGTTTTAAACAAACGATTTGGACTCTATTCTGTACCTGAGGAAGCTGGACTTTGAATTAAGTCGCAGCTGAAACATGTATGCACATATGTAGCCGAAAATGTTTGTATAAATAAAAATGTATACTAAAATACAGCTCTACTTGTTATTAAGAACTCTCATATAAACACCATTGCTTCACGGAATTAACACCTATGAACCAACAACCATACAAACACTATATAAACAAATATTTTTTCTACCTGCTCAGCATTGAGAGTTAAACACAGGAATATCACATAAGAATTCATTATCATAATCGTCATATTTTCAAGTTTAACAATCACAGTAAATAACAAGGTAGTTAATCTCCTTTTGGCACGGAATCTTATGAATTAATTGTCGTTTTATTAATTATAAAAAAGCAAGATAATATCAAGAACTATCTTCCTTGATTTCGTAATAAAAGCATTTTTTAATGATTTTAAAGTATAAACCTGCTTTGCGATTTAAATTATCAATTTATTCGTCCTTATTTGATGATTGCAAACGTCGTTTTTTTTATTAACAAGCAAAATATAAATGTTAAATTAGTTTTGTTTGAAGAGCATGAGAATTTCTGGCAGAAGTACCAATTCCATTTGCAGATTCCATTCCTGACAGCTTATGATTTATGAAGATGAATTAGAGAAAGATTTTCGAAATCATTTCCTTCAAAAAATATATAAGTAATATCATTCTGTGTAGATAAAGGCCTTCGTTTGTTTGTATCTTAAACATACATTGGCATATCTTCGACTTTCATATTGGAGTATATTTTGTTTTGCTTTCAATTTGGGAGCATGTACATACATCTTTACGCATATATATAGTTAGGATTTTATTAGGAGTTTGTTTTTTTGTTTTGTTTTGTATCCATATAGATATCAAATTTGCATAAATATCTGTAAGTTCTTCAAATAAACCAGTCAGAATTGTACAATTTCCAATAAACCTTCTTTCACTTTGTAAATTGTTTTCTGACATAATCATTTTAGCATTTTTTATATGACTTGACTGAATATACGGTGGTCGTATATGCAAGGATAACCTTGTGTGTACAGCGATTACTATGATTGGACATAATTCTGTCATGTAGGCTCAAATAGACACAAGCAATTATTAGTCCAACTTTGATTGAAAACAAACAAGTGGTTTGTTTTCATTTAAGATTTTTCCAACTTTTGAATGGTAAAGATGAAGAACGCCATTTTGATGACTATTCGACAAGAGAAGATAACTCAGAATTGAACTATTTATGAATTAGACACTAGTAGATTGTATGATCGATGAGTTATGTTTATTTAGGTGTATTGTTATGGATTCGGTTAGGGTTATTCTTAAAGAATACCTGAAATACTTTTTCTACAAATTTTGGAAAATAATAACCGTTGTATACACAATGTTATCTTGCATATCTAGTGACTATATACATAGTGGTGGCCTTTTTTTCGCCAAAAAATATATTTACTCAGAAACTTCCTGGTGCAATCATTTATATGAATACACTATTAAAAGGAGTAAAACTAATAAAAAGATACCTTCCCACAAGTTTTCAGTTTCAATGTTTTTGTATCATTTGAATTATCCATACTACTGTTCTCATCTTGGATGTTACTCTCCCAACGTTTCGGCCGATGTAACCTCCGATCTTCTTTAGGTGTATCTTGTCGAGCACAGGAATCTGTACGGAATTTTGAACGGAACTCTTTATTTAATTTACAGGGTTAGATTGTTTTTGTTTCGTCAACCATGACCGGGTTGAAGTCTTAAATAATTCATAATTATATTCTTAGTATCGTCCGAACTGAGGATTGAACCTTCAACCGCTAAAAGACTGTCACTAAGAACTGATTATTACTTAGCACTTTATCCGTTGTGTCACATATCGAATATATAACAAGGGTTGTAATTCTTTTAGATGACCCCACTTATAGGTAAAATAACAGATGTTCAATAAAGTGTTTACAATCAGTTTTATTTCGGCATTGAATAATCTCAAAAGTTCTAGTCATTTTCCATAGAGTCTGGTCCCATAAAGATCTTTGCAGAATTCATATTCGCATAAACTTACCATTTACGGCTCAGTTGAATTTCCATATCTTCTTTGATTCACCCAACATTAAGATGGTTTTCCAGGAGGTTCTTTCCCAGGATAGCTATCTTTATAAAACCTGTAGACATAACTATGCTCCCTTTTTCTGTTCCCCTTAAGGGGTGATATACCATAAGACGAGCAACAAAACTAAAACCTTTTATGGATCACATATATTCACGAGAAATTTTTAGTTGCTTGATTAATTTCTAAACTAAAAGGCCGTGTTGATAGGAAACACATTTTTCTCTCTCAAAACTTATTTTTGTGGCTTATTATAAACCTCAGATGATGTTAGATTTTGATTATACTATATCAGAATGGCAAAATGATTCTTCCCTTAAAACATCTGCGATACAATAAGCTATAAATATCCTCATTTAGCCTCTCTCTCTCTCTTTCTCTGAAATACCCTCTCACACAACAAGTTGAATAATTTATACATCTAAAATTTATAGCCTGCAAATAATGGATAGCATTTTGGAGAAAGAAATATTTAATTGCTTGAAACGGAAATGTTATTCTGTTCTGCAAAGAATCGGTTCATGAAACAAAGCCTCTTACATGCTCATCCCTTTCTACAGATGTTGATTTATTGTTAGCTTTCTTCTGCTTCTAGAGACAATGGACACCATCTGAAAGTGTGACTATGTCATGACGAGTGTATAGTGAAGCAAGGCGTCTCCACAATCGGCATTGCTTCAGAAGAAATGCAAGACGAGAAGAACCAGTGTTATATCAGTTTTCTTTCTCCAAGATAGGTTGCCCTACCAGAGTTTGATCGTTTATTCTACTCTACTATTTAGGTGGGGTCGATTTTCCAAGGATATTAGACTTACTAACCACTTCCACTTTTAAACCTATGGCATGATATTCCCATATGGTCACTCATCTAAATACTGACCAGGCTTAAAGTTGCTTAACTTCTGATGAGAACCGGTGTTTCAATGAAATTTTAGATCTAACTTATATAGCATTTATGTATAAAAAAATTGTATACTGATCAGTTGCTTACGAGGATAAGTTTAAAATTAATAAACGATATTCCACACATGAATTTGTTTTAAGTGATTCATGCATTATGAAAAACACATACTCACTCGCTCCACCAAGTAAGTGAAGACTGTTCAGGGGTACAATGTGTGCTACATGACAGACACCTACCTGGTCGCAGGTGTTGTATCAGAGGTTTTTCTTTTCTTAGGCTTGGGAGTCTAGTCTACCTAACTATTTCGCTTATAGCTGGCGGAAGAACAGATATATTCATACCTTTCCGGGGGTATTAATGAAAATAGTAAAATACTCCTGACAAAACTCAAACATCGCATTCCAAGTCCACAGTTTGTGTTGGCAACTACTGTGCCATTACCACTTTCTTATATAAAGGTTATAATTAACTGACATGAAATTTATAGTTTAGTTAAGAAGAAAGACAGAAACAAAGGCAGGAGAATCTGGTGTTACCAGATCAGGCTGTCTGATGATACCGACTTCCTGACTTAAAATGCACCAAACATTGATGTTATTGTTTATTTTTAGTTTTCATTTGCAAAACTCAATCATGTTCTGCAAAGCTAAAATCAAAAACAAACTTTTATCCCCTACAAAACAACCAAACCATGAATAAATATTTGAAGATATAAAGAACTTGAAGCATCAAAACCTTTACCAAAATGACCGAATTCGGCATTAAATAACCCGAAAAGGATTGATATGCCGTAAAATAAAATAACTTAACCAAATCAAAGGCAGGAGAAATTAAATCATCGGAGAAAGACTATGACTCTGTCATTCCTTTGTAAACATGTGTTCTATGGAAGTTAACAAACAAAATTGGAATAAAGCCTAACATTTGTAGGGACGTCCTCAGTTACTTCCCTTTAGGAAAAATTATTTAACATGCTAGAGTTATTCCCCTTAGGCCTAGAATCCCTGGTAACAATTCGGTCTTCAATTCGGAAGTACAAAAAGTCTTGTACTACACATGTGTAAGATTATAAACGAGGCTTGTCCTCTTTCTGGCAGTAGGCTGAGTTAGCTTTACATTTTTACATGGTTTTCACACTGCTGACGCCGTTTCATCAGATCTTGCTTCTGGTTGCAGTTTAGACGGGACTCATAAACAACTAGCTATTTCATCATCACCCTTTTTCTCCTGGTCGAGTGTTTATTCTCAGAATAATTCCCAGATGATATCAAAGAAATTCATATTTACTTTACATCGCTCCGATGCATTCTCTATAATTTGTTTGCCCTGGCAATTCATGTTTATTTCTATTGTTGTACGGCTATTTCGTTAGTAACTATGTCGGTTATTTCACCTTTCTTTGACAAAACTTCTCTGTGAGAAATAAATGTATGTATGTATGTATGTATATAATGTTACAGAAGTTTAGATCAACATGGTATTTCCGGGTTCAAGCTTGAGTTTTACTTATAAACAGCTTTCTCGCTTTCGTCAACCATCTTTTTATCTGTAAGGTTGCTAATCCGTCCCCAGCAGCTTGAACCCCAGGGTACCATGTTGATCTGAACTTCGATAATAAATATTATGCTCTTATTATTAAATAATCGAGCACTCTATTTGATTTCTTTCTACCCAACGGAACAAGATATATATATATATATATATATATATATATATATATATATATATATATATATATATATATAATTCTTCAAGGATTCCTTTATTATTAATGTTTCTTTATAATTGTCTTTTTTCCTTTATATTCCGACCTTGTGCTATCCACGATAACACAGTATATTCAGCATGGTGGCACTCATGTTGGAAAAGGATCCCCAACACGTGCGTCACTACACAAACGATAAAATTAGAATATGAAATATTCTAATTTTATACATTTAAAATTTTCTTTTAAAGAAAATGCAAAACTAAATAAGGAACTTAAATCTTTTTAGATTTGACATTTCTTCTCTCGGTACTCCATCTCCGAGCAATTTAATGAGTTGAATGTGTCATAGATTCTGCTGATTACTTTGATGACTCCCACCGATGTCAGTGGGTCAGGCTGAGAGGTCTGTGAGCCTTTGCCACGTTTCGTAACGGATCTTGGGTCAGTGTTTTCTGTGAAAATAAAGATCAACATTTGAATGAAACATCCAACTTGAATGTAATCCCAAATGACTGAGTTTTAGTTAAAATTAATTTTTACAGCCATCATTTTATTATAATTGTTTTGTTTTTGTTTTAATATAGAAAAATGCTTTCTTCTGCATTTAGTTTTCTAAATGTTTCTTTTTTTCGTTCTTTCAAACTTGAACTTTAGAATTCATCGTCTATTTTTTTCCTTTTAATTTGTGTTGTTTTAGACTGTCGAATTAATGTTTCAAGTGTGATACGTTTTAACAGAGTAGCAGGAAGAGGAGGAAGGACATCTCCCTCTTCCCGAGGGATGGGAAGGGGTGCATGGTGTTATACAGAAAGGTGGGGGAGAGGGGTAAGTGGGTAACAATGAATATTGATTATGCTGTAAAAATTATGAAAAAAAAAGTAGATGGGCAAATAAAACCAAAAAATTCAATTTGCTTAAACAAACAAACAAAAGTATAACCAAATTCTTTTGACAAAACAGAATGCCACTTATTGATGTTTTCGAAGTGTGTGAAGATTAGCCATTTGTTGTTGTTGTTTTTGTTGTTCACACTTCAACCCCCCTCTCCCCTTCACTTCCCACCTCCTCCTCTTTTGTTGTTGTTTTTCATCAGTTTTTAATTCAGTCATTTGGGCAGGACAAACATTAGTTTTTTGGTGCCTGCCTTCATGTACATCCTTATGCATATACTGATATGTGTGCACGAGTCGGGGTAATGGATACTTAAACTGACTCAGGAAATGGCTAAACCGAATTCAAATCCAGTCAGAGTTTTCTTTTTCATACAATGGTTAGTGTGATTGATGGATTGTCCGTTGAATGATGAAGAATAATTTGAGAAAATTGAAAATAATTAATGTAGAGACAAAATTTGATTGCTTATGAGGACCGTCTATGACAAGTATTTGTTGACATTAGATTTGAAGACGACCATGCTGTAAACTGCATGGAAGCAGTCCCGTGATAATGTGTTTTGCATATGAAATGTTCTTTGAAAGAAACTGTTCATGAAAACGAGCAAGAAAGGAAAGTTGTGGTAGGAAAGCGAGTTCTTGCTGTGAATGTCTTAAAGAGATTGGAGATCAGTCGAACACTTTCCATGAAAATAACGATAGCATCCAGAAAGACTAGCAACGTCTCTTCTATGAGAAAGAGGCTGTAGAGAACAGAAAATATCATCTCCAACACTTAAGCAAGATTCCCTGAATTTTAGTTTTTTCTTAAGACCTTTTAAGCTAAAGCCCTAAATTTTAGACATTTTCTAGAATCTAAATTATGTAATGGATTTTGGTCATAATTGGAATAAGGATTCTAGACGTAAGGTTTAGTATCATTATACCTGGATTTTAATCTTCATAAGGGGACATAAAAGTGGTGCAAAACTATTCTGTTTGGGGGAAATTCATTTTACCCGTCCTGGACCGGGTATTATTTTAGTTATATATTCTTGTTTTTATTCATTTAATTTTTTTTCTTCATTTTTTCTTTTAATGTTTTCTCTTGTATTTATTTTCTCTCATTATTTTTATACAACTCCCCTTTTCTCTTCTCACTCTTCCTAATAATCGCACGCATCACTCTCTTCCCTTTATCCTAATCCAAAATTCTGTTTTCAATCAGCTATCAATAATGGAGAGGATATTCTCTTCTGTTTTTCTTATATGATCTATCGTTAGTTTGTTCAATATTGTTTGTTTAAAACAACAAAAAAAGTTTCATTCATGCCTTCAATTCATTAAAAAAGAAGTGTGCATTTTTATTAATTTATTCTTCATTTTTCCATTTATTATAAAACTCTCATAGAGTTGTCTAGTGTGAAATACACAACAGTTTACTTTAAAAAAACACGCTTCCATGTTGTTAAGAATCTAAACAGACGGAGGAAATAAATCTTCTACCTTCTTCATATTTTTAATGTTTTAAATTTTTTTTTAGGAAATCTTTTTTTATTGGCATAACTGTCAAATTTCTCCAGCCATTAAAAAAAAAGGCAAGAGAAAGTAAAACGCAAAATACATTGCACGCGATCCAATGTTTACTTACTTTAGATTAAATTCATTTACTGCTGATGAAAAACTTTGATTGCGACGTGATTTAAGAGTTAAGAGTATTTGCTTTAAGCCCGAGTGGTTTAGATTTCAATTCTAAACGTCAGGATAACTAACCTTAAAAAAATAAATAACGATATGACTCCTATGCTTATATAGAAAAACTGGCCTAAAGGTTGGAGATTCTAATTATGAGAATTGTTGAAAGACAATTTTGAAAGCAAAGAAAGAAAAAAAATGCCACCCATGAAAACGTTAATAAATTCGCAATCCGACCATATTTGGTACAAATAAACTTCAGTCTATTCCTGACTTGTCCATCATGTTTCAGTCATGAATGTTCAATGATATGCAGGGACACTTTGGTGATCGTCTTATCAGTAGGAGGTGTGATCCTGAATGCTTATTAAAACAACCTCCAGACTATTGCTCAACTAAAGAGAGCCACCACAGCCAAAATTAGGACAATGTTAAGAGATGAGTGTGTCAGAGTATTGAAATTTTTGCACGTCATATCCAAGTGTGCTTATCAGTGAACAAAAAGAATTATTTTACAAAGAAACACTTATTTGGCCATATTGGCATGCGAAGATTTCAACCTAAATGACTCTTCAGAGCCAAGTGATTTTAAAACAAAACAAGTCTTTTCGTTCATTTTCGTATGAATCAGATGATTCTATTGTTGGCATTGGTCTCCTCCATATCTTTCTAGTCAGAATTCTTTCTCAAAAGACATTTGGGTACTTACAGGAGAGACAACGTGAAAGTTGCCAACATCCTAAGTGAAAATGTTTATGTGGAAAGAATTGGATTTGAACTTAGAACACCCAGGTCGTCAGTCCATGTCGTTAACCACTTAGCCACCGTCACCGCCCACAAGTCTTTTATATAATCTTTATATCGAATATGGAAAACTGTTAACCATATTTTCAAGAATCAGCTCTAAGTTACAGTCTTTATTAGGTTGAAGGTTCAATTCCTACTACAGGCGATAATAATAACTAAGAATAACGCAGATAAACACTTCTACGTTGTCTTGACTGACAAAGACAATCTACACTCTTGGATTAAATAATGGGTTCAGTTCAAAACTCCGTACAGATTGCTAAGTTCGACATAAAGATTCCCAAGTTCAAAATATTAGGTTCTCAAGTTCGAAAAAAATGCACTTGAAGAAGGTCGGAGGTTACATAAGCAAAAAACGTTGTGAATGTAACAACCCAGATGAGAATCATAGTATGAATAATAATAATAATAATAATCTAAATAATATAACTTATCAATCCTCATCTCCAAAATTCTGAAAGAAAAATAATTCACTCATTTTTGACAGGCACTATTCTGGAAGGAATAACTCTGCAAAGCAAATAATTGTCCTGAGGTGTAACCCCATATTTTTATGATCCCTTGTCCCCGTCACACCCAAGCGCATGACTGTAATAATCTTCTTGAGAGCCAAACTTTCACATCTACAGCAATCAAAATCTCATAATTTTGTTGAAAAGATTAGATGTTTGCCTGCAGAGACAAACCTGTTTATTTCTTCTACAGTTTTTCTATTAAGCTCATAAACATTGATCTTTCTTACACAATATCACAGCACAGTTTTGTCTTCTTTGCTAATGTTTTACGATTTAATACAACTTCTTCTTCTTCTTCTTCTTCTTTAACCTATGATTGGATTTAACAATCCCAACGAGATAGCGATAATCAAATTAGATTTTTACAGCTCACACATACATACACCCCCCCATATATATATATATATATATATATATATATATATATATATATATATATATATATATATAAAAATAAATAAATGTTAGAAAAAGCAATAAATGGAAAATTATAAAACAATATATATATATATATATATATATATATATATATATATATATATATATATATATATATATATATATATATATATATTGTAATGTTGTCTCCAAATAAATAGCATGTTTATTTGCTTGGCTCATCCATATCTGAAGAAGGCATAAATTATACCGAAACTTCATATGAATTAAATAAAGCCGATTTCATATTAGAATATTTTCCCAGCTATTGTTAAGAAATAAGTGGAAAAAGTGAAAAAAACAAAAGCACACGGATACAACAGCAAATCAAATCAAAATCATGTGTGTAGATAATGTTTCATCTTTATTAACGAAACACTTTTTCTTGGGTCAAAGAAATTTTTGATAAATGAAGACGAAATATCATCTACACACATAAGTTGCATTTGATTGGTCAGATTATAGGATTTGTATTATATATCTACCTTGACAGTTTCTGTTCCTTTGAGTTGGACAACGTATGTTTTGGTTATATTTTGAGTTATATATCATTGTTATTATTTTTATTATTTTTATTATTATTTACTCACTAGGAGTGTTCACAGAAGTCATCATTAGTAATTGCTCACTGACAATAGCCAATGGTGTTCCCTGGAGTCTGAGTGATAAGTCTCACCAGATTTCCAACACTCTCCACCTTTTTCGATAACCATTGCAAATCATTTTGTGTTATCGTAACAGCCGTTTACCATTGATTTACTGCTGATAACGACCGTTGGTCTTCTCTGGAATTTGAGTGGCAATAAGCCTCCCCAAGGTCCAGTATTCTCCGCACCTTTTCAGTGGATGTCTGATTGGTGCTCTCCCTCCTCTGTCTTTCCATTCTCCTTGCCTTTCATGGCCCCTTTATGTAGTAGAGTCTGGTGTCGCCACATATGTGCGTGTGTGAGGGGGATTGAGGTTGGCATGTCAGATTATGGGATTTCTGGCAGTTTCACTTCCCTAGGCATGTCTGTCTGTGTATTCCTCTTGGGTGAGTTTGCTGCATTCACTTATGGTGTTGTTTACTGTTTCGTCTCTTTATCCACATAGTCTACATTTACCGTTTGTCTGGGTTTTGTCTATCTTGACATTTATGTAGTTCTTTCTGATCGTATTGTTTTGTGCAGCTGTCAGTAGCAATTCCGTTTATCTGTGCAATGGTCTTTCATAGCCATGTCCCTGTGTTTTTATGAGCTATTCCTTTGGTCAGTATTATAAATCGTCCATGTAGTTGCTTCTCTTTTCATTTTGCTTTTCTTGCCTATTTGTTTCCCGTTTTGCTGCTCTTGATATTGTCTATTTGAGCGGCAGCAGTAATCAGTCTTTCTGTATTTTCGGTTATGTATTTTTCTAGTTCTATACAGTCTTCTGTACTTGTCTTATTCACTCTTCTTTCCTTTTTACATAGAGTCGGTCAGTATCATTCATAATGTGCAGTGCCTTGTGCATGGTCATTAATTTCCTGGTATTTTGGTATGTCTAATTTATGAAAGGTACAGTTTATCTTTCTAGAGATACTGCCCAAGAATTTATTCCTTTTATTAGATTTCTACCGTGTAATTTACTTTCAAAGAGCTTTCTTGTCCTTCTCAAATATCATTTTCTAATCTTCTCTTTCTGTTGATTTGATGGCATTTTAACGAAGAACTTTGTATTATCACCGATGGTAACTAGTGATTTTACTTACCACAGTGTTCAACCCACGAAGGGGTGAAAATCATATTTAAGTTAGGAGACATAACCAACATCACATGCTGATTGGAAGTTTTACACACTGCATTCTTTTAACCACGTGGCTCCCTGTAAGAGCCACATGGTCTGAGCAACTGATTGACTGGCCAACCAATGGACAGAGCCTCTTATAGTGATGTGTGGATGCATCTGAAAATACTATTTCAAACTTAAGTGTGACAAACCAACAGACCAACACCGCCTCTTGGCAGCATCTGAAAACATTACAGCTTTTACTACCAAGCAAGAATAAATAATATCTCCCATGAATCATTTTCGAACTATGAAAGCAAATAAAATGAACTCTTCCTATTCAGAACCAATCAGAAAGATGATATAGAAAAACGCTTATTCATAACTTTCTGAAATGGAACCCACTAGAAGCAAAGAGAGGATATTTCAGACACCTCCTTTCCCTCCCTACACTCCCCCTTTCTCAGTAAACTCTTGTATAATTCTCCTAGAATTATAAATTGGACAATAAAATCCAGTTCTTGAAGCACTGGGGAACCAGCGTAGCACACAAGACAGCCAAAACAAAAACATTAAAAAACAAAAAGGCAAAAAGAGAAGAACGAAAAGAACACCTCAGCATCTTGCAAGGACAAATTATATCTCCCCTGGGGGTCGGGTCCAGTGTAACTCAGGCTCAGCTACACTTTATTACTTATACTAACTTACCAAGTCATGCCATATCGATCGTACAGAGTTCCCATGATGCTGAAATAAATATCTTATGAGCCTTTGAGTCAATCATTCTTCATCATTGACGCCACTACACGCCCTCATATGAAGATTACCAGTTATAGAACTACCGACCAATCTTATATTTGCTTGTAGTAGACTGACCAGGGATAATTACCCATTACATAGTGGGGCGGCAGCTGGCCAGGAACCAATGGCTTCCAGGGTTTCAACAAGAACCAATCTTAAAATAATGCTTGCAGCTTTGACAGCTTTTCATGGTTTCATAGTCAACCAATAAGTCTTAATATGAAACTACCTGTTCACATTTCAAATCACTGAGGGACACCGCTGAGCATAGACATGGGTGGGGAAACTGGTCCTATTGACCAATATATCCCCCCACAGTTTCTGCTTGTCCCTCAAACAATATTATATATACATATCCTGTTGTTATTGGCAGTGGCAGCAACCCTCCCCCCACCCACTCATCTTCTGACATTTCTCCCTACTGACACATTATTGGCCATTCATAATTTCTTTGCTTGGCTTGTCACAATATGATTACGGGTCTAAAAGAAATTCATTTTGAAATAATGAACTTTTATGAGCTGCAACAGAGGTCAAATTCTAGGTTTTGTTTTATAGTTGTTGTTTTTTTGTTGTTTTCGTGGGATATATATATATATATATATATATATATATGGGACACGGATCATAAAATACATTTGTTGAGTTCATTCTATTTGTCCAAGGTTGTTATTTAATTAACAAGCAGAAGAAATTAATCATTACAGAGTTTTCGAAGTTACTCATGTATTTTATCACTGTTCGACTCGAATAATACCAAACAACAATGGATATTATTCTTAAGGTGTGTCAGTTCAATCTGTGCATTTAGTGATTTTATTTAAACAAAAAAAAAACGTTTACAACAAATATTTTTAACAAGCAATGCAGATAAAAATTCACATTTGTCTGAGGCATAAAGCCTGAATCGTTAGGTTGGTCGTTGGTCATACAATTTGTCAAAACATTTGGACTTACCCTACACTAGACACTCTCACCAAAATACCACATTCACTCTATGGGTTAATCTTACTTTAAAAAAATCCCCAAGCGGTGTCAATGAATTTTTATTTACAAAAATGAAAATGTACATTGAGCAATGATGGGGAGTGGGACAACATTGAAAAACACCCAAAAAACGAATATAAATTATGAACAAAATAAAATGGTAATGATTGGGTAGGCCCTCCCAACCCTCTACTAAGTGTAAGGTCACCCTCTGCTGTTTTCCAGGTGATCTAAAAACAAGCAAGTCGGTCTCTAATTGGGAGTGGGAACTAAATAGGATGTCAAAAAGAAAGTGAATCATAATGAAATGTGGGAAAGGATGGTATCCTCCAAGATATAAGACAACAGGGGTGACCGGGGGCAAAATAAAGTGCAGTGAGTGGCATCTTTGGAGGCTCTTTAATACCAAAAAATAAAACATGGTCAGAACTCATTTACTCTACTAGCTAAGGATCTTTGTTAAAGAAATATTGAGGAGTGGGTTCCACATAACTCAGAGCCGTGTGTGCCATGCCTAAGCAGGGAAGACGAGCTCATACCTAGCGCCTCAATGGATGCACAAGCTAGTGTTGTGCACCCACCTTCTATCGAATTCCATGCAATCTAATCTCCTTCAATCTCATCTGATCTTCACTTCAAGCTGATGTTTAAAGTAGAGGACCAGATCCGGATTGGAAACAGATCCAACCCTATGGACCACGTCACCATTCTCGCTACAGCTAGGATGGCTAGAAAAAACATTCTTTTCTCCCTAGGCCATGACGGGGCTACGTTGTGAACGATCAATGCTATATTTAGGGCAATCGGATGCTCAGCGTCGATGCAAGCCGTTACCTTATTGACATACTCCCAGAGTCGTCGAAGTTTGCTGCAAAAAGTCTGTGCATTTAGCGATGAAAATATTGTTTCAAACTTGGACATGACAAGCCGACGTAAATGCTATTTCTAATTTGATCTGTTTGTTCATATTACAATTAGATTGTAGATTATTAGTTGTGGGTGTGTTTGAAAGTATGCTGGGACATAGAAATGCTCATGTTGGTGTCTGAGGACACAGTAAAACCACCCGGACTGATGTCTTTCTGAAGGCAGACATATTCGAGAAGGAAAATTCTGATATAACACCTGCAGCGACTGTTGCTTCCAATGATGTAGACTTGCTCTTATTTTTGGATCAGTCACTTTGACAGTGGGATTGAGTCTGTGCAAAGCTTAAAAAAAGCTTCATGCACAGGCATTGCTTTGAAAACTTCAGGATTTTACTTTGTTTTCATGACACAGTGGTAAATAGTCAAGCAATGGCAATGCTCGAACACGAGTTTTCAGCCATCATATATATATATATATATATATATATATATTAGTTTTAAAATCATAGTAAATATAAAAACCTGACATTTCACTCTTTTACGGGCTTCTTCAAAAGTCGAAAATATACACATGTATGCATGCAGTATCCATGTTTCTACATATATACAGTGTACACATACATATATGACCTATATAAAAATGGGAAAAACATATATATATATATATATATATATATATATATATATATATATAGGGTGGGCCAAAATAAGGGTCCTATCTTTAAATTTGAATAACTTGAATTTGAATAACTTCCACAAAATAAAAGTTAAACTCACCAAACTTTATGTGTGTGTAGACTGACCCTTCCGAGATTTTTTGAAATAAACAAAACAAATTTTAGCCGAAAAACACTTCTTAAAACTTACAAAAACTAAAGTATTGTTTTTTACACTGTTTTGAGTTTTTTAAGCAAAAATAATGTTTTCTAAATGAGGGTACGTTCCTTAGGGCTAATACGGCTCATGCTTGCTTCGGAAGGGGTCCTTTACTTATTCTAAAAAAAAAATTTTTAAAATCAATAAATAAAAAAGTTATGAATTTTTAAAAATAGGACGCTTATTTTTGCCCACCCTGTATATATATATATATATAGAGAGAGAGAGAGAGAGAGAGCAATGTTTGAACACGTGTTTGCAGCCCTCACATCTATGCATATGTGAACACATGTGAAAAAAAATTATTTTATTATTCTTAAATGTTGAAATGTGATTATTGATTGAAATAATGGGTGTCCAAAAAGGCACAATACTTGTGCTATTATTAAATTAGTGACCATAACTATGGCTTTCAGTGTTATTCTTATTATCAATTCCATTGTATTTGAGGTGAACAAAACTAATAACTAATCATCGTCAGTTTTTTTTTTGTATCAATTGTTGTAATATTTAAAATCTTCGCAATTTTACCAAACAAATGTGAAATGAATCCTTTGAAATTCTCTTAATCTGAATCTTCCACATCTGTTTTTCTTTGATTAATAGATTGTCGATTAATTATTTTGTTTGTCTTATTTAATTCTCAACTAAAACGGAATAGAATTACTCTTTGCCACTTAACAATGTCCAAAAGCTACTACAAGTTCTAAGCGTGTAAATTTGTGTACATCAGTAGGAATGCATATGATGTTGGGTGTGAAATCAGTTTATATACAAAACCATTTCTATCACCATGAGGTTTGACTGATGAGGAGGGTGGCTAGTCACCTAGCACGATAAAAAAAAGACCTGGCAAAGGGCGGATGGGCCCAGTTGTAGGGTCAATGGTCATCTAGAACATAAAATATGAACATACTTGGCAGCACGCAATAGATGTTTCGTCAATGTTCCAACAGTTAGGGAAGAATGCTGGTTGTCCTGGCTTTCCCCTTACCAGCATATATATATATATATATATATATATATATATATATATATATATATATATATATGGCTGTTTTTGTACTTACTGTGTGCATTGAATACAGGCCCATTGCCAAAAAGTGAATATATCAGTGATTTTTTGTTGTTGGGTTTCTCTGTCTGTAGGTGTGAATGTATTTGTATGTTTGTGTCTCAGTAAGAAGTCTGCGTCGATAAATGAATGGGGTAATATATATTCGACTGATTTATTCAAAAAGTACACAAACTTATTGTTGAATCTTATAAACATGGTATCCACCAAAAAGTCTCGAGGAGCCTTTCAATTAATATTGGCCAAATAAGTTTATACTCTCAAGTAGGAACTTTGTGCATATATATATATATATATATATATATATATATATATATATATATATATATATATATATATATATATTTGTGTGTAAATACATATATATTTCTGTGTACACACACATATATAGCACTCGTCTTTGGGCTGGACGACCCGGGTTCGATCCCACTCACGGCATGCGAATTTTCAGATCTGAAAACTCCCTCTGTCCACCCAGCAGTAAATGGGTACCTGACTAAAACTCAGGGTAGGTTCAAGGCAGCAGAAGGAGAGGGATGGGCTCCGCTTTCCATATGCTGTGCCCTAGACACGGTGATTCTTAACAAATCACCGCCGCTACGGCCATGGGCAGTGTGCGATGTCGGCAACGACACTCGTGCGCGTCCAGGCTATGCGACCTTTACCTTTTTACATATATAGAGAGAGAGATATATAATAACCTATGCATCATTAAATTTTCACTTTATTCTAATTAATTAAATTGAAAAAAACCCCAGATATTTTAAAGATGCATCCATTAATCTGTACGACGAAAATGCTATTTCAAACTGAAATCTGACAGACTAACGAAAATGCTATTTCAAACTGAAATGTAACAGACTAACAAAAATGATATTTCAAACTGAAATGTGCCAGACTAACGAAAATGATATTTCAAACTGAAAAGTGACAGACTAACGAAAATGCTATTTCAAACTGAAAAGTGACAGACTAACGAAAATGGTATTTCAAACTGAAATCTGACAGACTAACGAAAATGATATTTCAAACTGAAATGTAACAGACTAACGAAAATGATATTTCAAACTGAAATGTGACAGACTAACGAAAATGATATTTCAAACTAAAAAGTGCAGACTAACGAAAATGCTATTTCAAACTGAAAAGTGACAGACTAACGAAAATGCTATTTCAAACTGAAATCTGACAGACTAACGAAAATGCTATTTCAAACTGAAATCTGACAGACTAACGAAAATGATATTTCAAACTGAAAAGTGACAGACTAACGAAAATGGTATTTCAAACTGAAATCTGACAGACTAACGAAAATGCTATTTCAAACTGAAATGTGACAGACTAACGAAAATGATATTTCAAACTGAAATCTGACAGACTAACGAAAATGGTATTTCAAACTGAAATGTGACAGACTAACAAAAATGATATTTCAAACTGAAAAGTGACAGACTAACGAAAATGCTATTCCAAACTGAAATGTGACAGACTAACGAAAATGATATTTCAAACTGAAAGTGACAGACTAACGAAAATGCTATTTCAAACTGAAAAGTGACAGACTAACGAAAATGATATTTCAAACTGAAATGTGACAGACTAACGAAAATGATATTTCAAACTGAAATGTGACAGACTAACGAAAATGATATTTCAAACTGAAATGTGACAGACTAACGAAAATTGTATTTCAAACTGAAATCTGACAGACTAACGAAAATGCTATTTCAAACTGAAATGTGACAGACTAACGAAAATGGTATTTCAAACTGAAATGTAACAGACTAACGAAAATGCTATTTCAAACTGAAATGTGACAGACTAACAAAAATGATATTTCAAACTGAAATGTGACAGACTAACGAAAATGGTATTTCAAACTGAAATGTGACAGACTAACGAAAATGATATTTCAAACTGAAATGTGACAGACTAACGAAAATGATATTTCAAACTGAAATGTGACAGACTAACGAAAATGGTATTTCAAACTGAAAAGTGACAGACTAATGAAAATGCTATTTCAAACTGAAAAGTGACAGACTAACGAAAATGCTATTTCAAACTGAAATGTAACAGACTAACGAAAATGCTATTTCAAACTGAAATGTAACAGACTAACGAAAATGATATTTCAAACTGAAATGTAACAGACTAACGAAAATGGTATTTCAAACTGAAAAGTGACAGACTAACGAAAATGCTATTTCAAACTGAAATGTGACAGACTAACGAAAATGGTATTTCAAACTGAAATCTGACAGACTAACGAAAATGCTATTTCAAACTGAAATGTGACAGACTAACGAAAATGGTATTTCAAACTGAAATGTAACAGACTAACGAAAATGCTATTTCAAACTGAAATGTGACAGACTAACAAAAATGATATTTCAAACTGAAATGTGACAGACTAACGAAAATGGTATTTCAAACTGAAATCTGACAGACTAACGAAAATGATATTTCAAACTGAAATGTGACAGACTAACGAAAATGATATTTCAAACTGAAATGTGACAGACTAACGAAAATGGTATTTCAAACTGAAAAGTGACAGACTAATGAAAATGCTATTTCAAACTGAAAAGTGACAGACTAACGAAAATGATATTTCAAACTGAAATGTAAAAGACTAACGAAAATGCTATTTCAAACTGAAATGTAACAGACTAACGAAAATGATATTTCAAACTGAAATGTAACAGACTAACGAAAATGGTATTTCAAACTGAAAAGTGACAGACTAACGAAAATGCTATTCCAAACTGAAATGTGACAGACTAACGAAAATGGTATTTCAAACTGAAGCCAACTGACTGACAAACAAAGCCTCTCATAGACATGCAAAAACAGTTATGTAAAGATTATGTTAAGTTTCAACATCTATACCGGACAAAACAGCATTGACCAGAAGTGATGTTTGTATTCTTAATACGCTCAACAACACATGAAATGGTAATCCTTTGTTTAAATATATTTTTAAATACGTTTAAAAGTTGGAAGGGAAATAACTCTTAGTGGTCCTTGTGATATTTACATCCAGGCACTGATATTTATTTCAGTATCTCATTGGTGTCATAATGATGTCTATGCTGCAAAACCATTTGAATAACTTGTTTGATGGCAATATTAGTTTTAGTGCAAATAATAACATCATATTAAAAAGAAGAGTGCCTTTCCAGTCGTACTCTTAAGTTTCATCACAATATGTCCAAAAGCAAAAGCATCATAAACATTTAAATAAAAAACAAAAAACAACAACGTTTTTAGTCATTTCATGATACTTCCTTATAAGACTGGGTTTCTCGACTTAGACGATTTTCTATAGGAAGTTAAGAGTTAAAAATGATTCCTTTGCCCATTTTTTATTCATTCCATAAGAAGTTGTCATTTTCAGTCTATAAGAAGTTGTCATTTTCTTTCCCAAAGGATGTGTTGCTTAAAGAATCCTTTCTTTTCTCTTGATTTGATAATAAATTCTTACTTGTAAGCTAGGATATCAACATGGCTGGAAACAGTTTGAGTGAATTTCCGACAGGCTCAGATTTTATGTGTTCCTTTTTTTCTAATATTATATAAGTTTTTATTTTTAGATCATAAAACTTTCATTAACTTTCCCAGGGATCTAACTATTTTTCTCAATTCTTGAGACAAAGAAAATAACACACAATTACTGTTGGATGTTTCCTTCGTGTTATACTAATATCATCCAAGCTTTTGACTTGCATAAGTCATCATCAGGATATAGAGGACATCTTGTGGGCAGACCTTTACAACGTGAAGATACAAAACAGGCTATACCTTGATGATGACTTATGTAAGTCGAAAGCTTGGATAATAAACAATCAACACTCAATGAATTTGGGATGATTCTTTTATGTTTTGTCTCAGAATTAAGTAAACATTGTTTGATCTTCGAAGAGTTGATGAAAAAAAGGCAACCGTTATGAAGTGTCTGTTTGTTTCAAAAATATTTGTTTAAATTAATATTTGCTGCCAACATACACAATATATATATATATATATATATATATATATATATATATATATATATATATATATATATATATATATAAATTCATAGATTCAGAACGGCATTTAAACCAAGTTTTAAAAGTAAAAGATTGCAACAAATATGATTCTTTTACATACATATTTTTTTCTGATGAGAGGTAACCTTATATCCAACGGTTTGGCAACATCTGAAAGCAAATACCCTATAGTTTTCTATGATTTTTGTCAATTAATTTAATAACGGTTTCCTCGAAACGTACGTAAAAGAATTTTTTTTGTTGAATCTTTTCACTTTTGAAACCTGATTTAAATGCTAATTTGAACCTAAGAATGTATATATTTTGAGCTCTATTCTTTCATGTAAAAAATATTGAGGTTCTTTTTCTTCGCTGCAAGTTGGACTAAATTCGTTTAGATAGCTTCAAGCAATATTTTCTTATGCGAATTTTCTTATAATTATATAATAACTTATATAAAAAATGTTTTATCTTGTATATATTTATATTCATTTCGTCATTTTATTGTGCAAAAACTGTCTTGACAAAACACATCACTTTTCTTGACTGGGATTCTAAATATTCAGATAGTATATAAACAGAAATTCTTTTTATTTTCGTCCTTAATCGATATCTGGGGTGGGAATGAAAAAAAAAACTTTTTTTTTTAAAATTTTATTCTATCTCTTGTCTATGGAACTTCAATCCATTTTGAGAAAACCTCAAAAAGTACTCCAATGTTTAAAGATTAAAAATTAAAAGAAATTATGCAAAAATTCAACGAATTCATAAAACGACAATCTAAAATAATACTTTTATCAAATTCATAAAAATGAAAAAATAAAGGTAATTGGAGCCTTATTCGTGAAACTGAAAAACATTGCGCCAAAGTCCGAGCTAAGAATTGCTTGTCATATTTTGTTGCAGTTCCTGACCCAAGAGATTATTCAGAAATTATGCGTGGAGACCAAGACATCAAAGGTATGCCTTTTCTTTGTTCCATAGTGAGACTTAGTATTGGAGTGCCCTCCCCTTGCTACATAAATAATCATACCAGTGCACCAGAATGGCTTCTTAGTAGTACTGTCATCATTATCATCATCATTATCATCATATACCAATTACCCTTTCTCGTTGTTTTTTTTTATTAAATAAAGACTAAGTGTGCATCAAACACAGTACATAATATTATTTTAGTTAATCTACAATTGTTATCAAAATTAACGAAAAGCACATTAAATTAAATGTTTAATATCCATAGATTTTGAATGAAAGTAATTCTTGATATTGTCATCGGAGTCAGACGATATCTACTTCAAAATTATAGCTGATTTTTTTTTAAGTAAAACAATTGTTTCTTGTTTACTTTTATTTTGATTATTCGGACGGCTATTCTCATCTTGGTTGTTATATTCACAACGTTTCGACTGATGGAACTGCCAACCTTTCTCGGCGATCTTTCAAACTTGGGAATCTTTATGTCGAACTCAGGAACTTGTGTGGAAGTTCAAAGTGAACCTTTTATTTAATAAATGGGATAGACTGTTCTCATTCCGACAGCTGTAAAGATTTCCAAGTTCGAAAAGATGCAAGGTAAGAGGCTTCATCCGCCGAAACATTGTGCAAAAAAAATAACAACCAAGATGAGAATAGTAGTCCAAATGATCCAAATTATCAATCCTCATCTAAAAAACTCTAAAACATATCAAGTAATTTGTCATTCATCTGAGAATTCATGAAATCAGCTTTTCGACATATTAGATTTTAACGGATTGATTCTAAGAACGACTGGCATATTTTAAAGACCAATTTCTTCACCTCAAAAATAAAACCTTGATTACAATAACCAAACCACAAGAACAACTCACTTTAAGATTGTAAATTGTTGTGCGAGATGGAGTAAGTATAATCATACCATCTATCATCCATCCATGTGCATATTTCAAAGAGCTTCGCCACGTGCTTGAGAACATATCCCAAGAGGCGATTGTTCCAATGTGTCATATGTGGTTTAGCAGGTTATACTAAAGTACTTGCTAAAGGCATCTTCGGGACTGGAGTTTTGCCGAGAGGTGTCGCCGTCCTCTCACATACAGCAACTGCTATTCCCATCTGGTACTGGCCAGGATTAACGTCGCTTAACTTAGGAGATCTGGTGTGTCAACGTGATCATGCCATGTATAACTACCTTATTCACGTAACCGCGTGCTACACACACTGGCATATCAACATTTATCGTCGATAACATCAAGACGAATTTCAACTTGACTGCGATAGATATGTCTCAGTCAGGGATGATTATACGAAAAAAGAAGACAAGGGTGTTTATCACCGAAAGTACTCAAGTTTTAAAAAAAAAGTTTTTAAAGTAATTTATTTTAAAAAACAAATTATTTGCATTGTCCAGGTTTTCAAAATATTTTTTTTTAAATATTCTCCTTATTATTGCCATTTCAGCAACGTTTTCAATGTGTGAGTTTTCAACTATATATATATATATATATATATATATATATATATATATATATATACTAGCAGACTACCTCTCCCAGGATGAGTACTCTGCTAGTTTATAATAAAATGAATTCACTGAACAGTATAGTTTTGCACCACTTCCATATGCCCATGAAGATTAAAATTAAGATATACTTGCCTCTTGTCTAGAATCCTCATTCCAATTTTGATCAAAGTCCATTACATGATTTTGATTTTAGAAAAATATCTAAAATGTAGGGATTAAGCTTAAGGGGTCTTAAGAAAAAAATAATTTCAGGGAACCTTGCTTAATTGTTTAATAACTATGACTCAAATGCCATGCAAATCGAAATATTTTAAGTTTCAAATTGGAGGTCATGCCGATAACATGCCCCTAAAACCCTTTAAAATACTTAAAAGAAACTGAAATTTGGGGAATATTTATTAATTGATGTCTAATACCTATTGTTAAAATTACATAAAAATTGGAGGTATCTGAATTTTAACAAAGAGTTTCCAGCCTCTTTTGCCATTTGCATAAACTAAATTAAACTTAATATAGCCCACATTACCTACACTAACACCGAGAAGTTGTGTTCCAAAATTAACAATGATTAGTTAATCAGTTTACCGCATACAAACATATGTATACCTCACTTTATAGATGTAGATATATAGATAAGCAAAATGAAAATAAGCAAAATGAAAATAAGCAAAATGAAAATAAGCAAAATGAAAATAAGCAAAACTGTGATGTATTGAAATGTTTCTCGTTTGTTTTCTTTCTACATTGATTTCTTATCAATATATTAATGCATGTACAACTTTTGATAAAATGTATATAGATGACAAATCAGATTCATTTCTTTTTTTTTTCAAATTTATCTCCTATTGATAGAGATCAATTTCATGTGTTCATAAAAGAAGATGAAACAAATAAGAAATCGAAGATCATTAAAAACTGGGGCTCTTTAAAAATAATTTAATTTGTATGATAGTTTTAGTTCATTCCCCCAAATTTTCTCTCCATTATTTTAATTTTCTGTCAGAAAGAAATATTTTTATCTATTTTATTTATCATTATGCAATGAAGCAGTTCATGAACAAAGTCTCTCTCGTTCTAGTCTATTCTGTTCATCTCTCTCTCTCTCTCTCTCTCTCTCTCGTCCAAATCTAGTGTTTTTCCCCCTCTTTCTCTCTTCCTCCTATCAGTTTTTATTTCTTTTTCATTTTCTCTCTTTCCTTTCTTTCCACTTTTTTTTAACTTCTCTCTCTCTCTCCTTCCCATACTTTCTCTCCTCATATCCTTTTTAGTTTTTCTTTCATTTTTCTATCTTTTCTTTCATTCCATTTTTTCAACCTCTTTTTTCTCTCTCTATCTCTCTCCTTCTTTCGCTCTCCCTTTTTTGTTTCTCTTTCATTTTTCTCTTCTCTCTCTCTCTCTCTCTCTCTCTCTCTCTATATATATATATATATATATATATATATATATATATATATAATCTCCACACAAACATATTTTCTCTCTTTTCTTCATTATCTGCTTTTACCTCATCACTTTCTCATTCTCTCTCTTCTTTTCTTTGCACTCCTTCCTACATTCGTTCTCTTCCATTCTTTTTTCATCTTAAAACAAAAACAAAAAACTTAATATAAAATCAAAACAAAACCGTTTGTTGCTATTAATATTTCTTTCATTCAAAAATGTATTATATTTTTTTCTCTTCGCTGAGATCCAGCTTAGATTACAACGCTTTTAGTAAATAGATTTGTATTAATTCTAGATAATTTTCTTTTTACCCTTGTTTCTTTCATGTAGTGCATGAGAGAATTGACCCTTAAACTAGCTCCCCCTGCCTTGCCCAACCACATCTTCATGCCTAGCCACATTGCATTGTTTGCTTGCTTTATAGTCGGTTCTAGTTTGTCTGTAATATTATTGTTCTTCTATTCAAATTTGAGGGCTGTTGGTACTTTTTGTTTTGTTTATCTCAACTTACTTACTTATATATATATATATATATATATATATATATATATATATATATATATATATATATATATATATATATATATATATATATTCTGAAAAATTCCCGAGAGAGCCCAACTGTTTTTTTAAATTTTATTGTTCCCTGTCTGTCAGTTTTTGCTGCTGTCTTTATTTATTTTTAAGGACCCCTCTCCCCTATACCCACCTTTCTTTTGTTTTGTTTTGTTGTTTACTTGATTTGTCTTTCTTTTCTTTTTTAATTTTTGTAAGATAAAACCATTTTTATTTATTATTTTGCTGTTGTTATTATAAAGGAACCAAAAAGAAACTAAATAGAAAAGAAAAAAAAGAAAAAGTTTGTCATGAATGAATTTGAATTTTTTGCCCCTTATCTATTTGGTTTGTGCCATTACATATGTATTTCTGGGACCTTACTCACTCTGCGTGTCTACTTTGACACCAAGAGATCTTCTGAAGCAAGTCATAACTAATCATACTTTTATTCCTCTTCCTCCACCTCCTCTTCTTCTTCTCCTCCTCCTCTTCTCCACTGATCTATGCCATACAAGAAAAAAAGAGACATGAATATTCCATTGTTTATTTAGTTTTAGAATTTTTCTTGCTTTGTTTTAAACTTAAATAAGACCAAAAGTAACTTTCAAAAACTCTTCTGAAAAGAAAACTTGATGTGAAAAGTTTTAATTATTCTCAAGAATTATTGGATGAGGCTTTCCAATAATGTGAGCCGAATTATTGGCAGCTCAATCAACTCTGTCCATTTAATGACTTCATATTGAATTCTTGATTGTTAATAAAGTATTGCGATATCTTAAATATGAGATACATTTTTTTTTTCTTTTGTAAACGAATTTGATCAAATTTATAAGGAATTGGGCAGATCAGAACCCTTATATTTACTGTATATCATCTGTGAAACTTTTAAAATCTTCAAAGGTAGTTTCTATCAAAAGTGACAGCATTTTTATAACTAGCAATACATACTTATATGATTACATATATTAATAGATTTAATGGAATTATGTTCAATTTTTTAGCTTAGCCTAGTCAGTATTAAAAGAAATTACTTAGATCAAGTCAAATAGATGGAGTGTTATATATATATATATATATATATATATATATATATATATATATATATATATATATATATATATATTCTTTAGATAATTAAAATTTGCTTCCCTAATATTTCACTGAAGATCAAAGTGTAGTATCTGGTGATAATTTTTGTTTTAATGCAAATGTATAAGTATTGAGATTATTTAGGATTTTTATTTAAAAAATTTAATAATGAAAAAATAATGCTATTTTATTTATTTTTTAATTATTAATGAGTTACCCCTTATTAAAGCTAAAAGCTGCTTAATGGTAAGGGTTAATGAGATAAGTGCATTGTCATTTGAATGATGAAGAATATTATGAGAGGATTGAAAATGATGAATAGAATGAATAAAATTTGATCACGGTTTATGACAAGTGGTATAAAGACTTGACATTGGATTTGAAGATGACTATGTTGTAAACGAGGGAAGAAAGGAAAGTTATTGGCAGTGGCGGTAGAGAGATGAGTCCTTGCTATGAATATTTTCCAAGGAGTAACCAGACATTGAAGCTCAGTCGAGTACTTTCCATTGAAATAATGACTGAGTAGAGAAAGACTAGCAACGTATTTTTCTGTGAGAAAAGTCCAAAATGAATATGCAATATAAAAATTTTACTTTTCAATCTACTCAAAACATATTCAGATTTTTTACTGTGATATTTGAATTTGACCATATGTATTTAATATTTGAATAGTATGAGATTTGGCAAATCACAAATACTAGTAGCCTAAGGGTTCTATGTAAACTCTTATCAGTCAACACAGTTTACATATGAGAGCCAAGGGAGAGATTCTTTTGAGTCAAAGAAGGAACTTCATCCTGCAAAAAGTTTTACACAAGCCTAGAAATAGAATGAGTTCTTCGAGGCAGGGGCCATTTTTCCCCCTCAGAACATATATCAGCTAAAGGAAACTGGTGGTGCCTGAAGACGTTTTTCCATTTTTTGTTGTTCTTTTTCCCGTCTGTCTGTTTTCGGTCTGGAGTCACACTTTGAGATTTCCGAGTTTGCTTAATTATTCACAAGTATTTTTGAATTATGTATGAAGAAGTGATGTAGAGGCAGATTAATGGTGAGATGAAATGATTGCTGCATGGAAGGGTGAATAAACATCAGGTGAAGAGGAAAAAAAATGGGGAAGACAATTGTGGAGATAAAAGGGAAGTAAAAAAAAGAAGGGGGAGGTAAATAAATGAAAAGGATCAAAGAGGAAAAGAAACAAAGACTGGTAAGAATAGAAGAAAGAAAACCACTGAAGATGACCAGGAGAATAAGAAACGTGTTAAACTAATGAATTGGATAAAAAAAAAAAGAAGAGGAAAAATCTGAAAGGAAAAAACAAACAATTACTCTTAAGCCACATCCATTCAATCTGCACATTTAATGGTCAAAATGCTATTTTAAACTTAATCTATAATAACGTACTTCACTACAATTTATTTTTTTAAATTACTTAGTCTGGTCTAAACAATCTGATAATAGAAAACATTCAAAACTAATCATCTCAAAATAAAATTTACCAAGGCGAATAACTCACATTTTAATAGAAGAATATAATAAGATTTGTCTCCCTTACAACTAAAATTTTATTTCTTGTTCTGTATAAGTTTTAAAATGTGCAAACAAATTTAAAAATACAAACTAAAATAACTTCACTGCATCTTGAGTAGGTACAGCTAGTTGTATATATATATATATATATATATATATATATATATATATATATCATTACTAAATGAAGGTAAGCGATGAAAATGCTATTTTAAACTTAATCTTAAATGGACAGAGCCTGTTATAGATATGCTTGAACACATTTAAGATAAGATGTATCATTTCAAGTTTCAGAGTTTTTTTTTCAAATGAGGATTGGTAATTTGTATTATTTGCTTTTTTCGATCTACTATTCTAATCTTGGTTGTTATTCTCACAACGTTTTGGCCGATGTAACCTCCAACATTCTTCAGCAGTAATACTACACATAAAGGCAATATTAAGTTTAAAGCTCCCAAAACTCATAGTAGAATTGCCCACATACCTGTGGGATAACGATTAAAGGTGTTGATTAATAATCAGTTTTAATGAGGCTTTTGGAGGTTGAGGATTTAGTCCTTACTGCAGGCGATAATAACTAAGAATAACATAAGAATGAGCTCTTCTATCATGTCATGGTTGACTGAACAAGAACAATCTAGCTCGTGGATTAAATAAAACGTTCCGTATATGTTCTTGAGTTTGACATAAAATTCTAAAAGATCAAGACAACAGATTTTGCACAAACAAAAGGGCTTGATAGCCTTTCAGATAGATTTAGCGTTAAGATACACTACTGTTAATTATTTATGATTAACAAGACTTAGCAGATACCAGAGAGTAATTCTATTTCGACCTTAACTGGTCTCATTCAGCTCTGGAATATATATATATATATATATATATATATATATATATATATATATATATATATATATATTTATTATTGCTTTAGTATTTTATTAAAATTTGAAATAAGGTTATTGATCAAAATAAAATATGCTCAAAGACACATAATCTATTTGTGGTGTTTGTCTGGGATGCAATTGAAAAAAAATCCCTATACCAAGATCGAACAACATTTTCTCAAATACAATTTCATGAAGAATCCAACGATTATAATAATTTTGTATGACAGCGGCTTACAATAATAGTGTGGAGTCTTCATTCATGGATACCCATAACCAGCAAAGACAACGTTTTACTTTATTTGATTTATAATTTGAAAATTGAATATTATAGAACAATTAAATTAAATTTAGCAGTCAGTTTCCAGCTGTCTGACCAGTTAAGCTACAACTAAATACACTGAGATAGAAGCCCAGGAAGTTGATTTATAAGCAGGCTGAGACATTCCATTATACTAAGATGGGCAAATCTTTTCTCTGGGTTCTAATTGGTTGCTAGTTCATGAGTGGATAATCTCTATATAAATATAGCTTTATTCAAGCAAGAATTTTCCTATCAACTATTTGAAACCCTTTATGTCGGTAAGTTATAATTAAATTCTGCAATGGCTTTTAGGGAAAACGAGTTCCTTTTGGCCTGGTTGATTACGCTCGTGTATTGGGGTCGTCGGGGTGATTTAGGATTAAAAATAATGGGTATCAGAGCTGGAAGCAAGAATACACAAAAGGTCCGAATTATTTATTCCTAGGCAACATCGAGTGTGCATGCTAGTAAATAAATGAATATTGATGACACAGAAGAGATTCTGTTGATCAAACTTTGTGCAGGTAACCAGAAAACAACTCGAACGTTATTATTTGTACATCGTAACCTTTAAAATATCAATTGATAAATCAATGATTCAACGTTGTGTGTGTGTGTGCACTTCTTTTTTACAAATTGAACGAGATAGACAATTTATTTTTTTTTAAATGATGTTTAAAATGGCATCTTTGTTTTATAAATAGGTTTTGTGAAAGAGCTGCGGAATATGGGAAATTTATTGAAACCTTTTTTCTTCATTTTATGGAAAAATCGATGAGGAAAGGGTGATTCCTAGCGAAGAGTAAAAGATATTTAAGCAGTACACACGACCACAGAGAGTTAAGTAATAAAACCACGCACATATCCACAGGTGAATGAAATAGTATTGTTTTTTCCTAGGATAGAAATTAAACTAAGACTTGCTATATCTAACAGAGGACTTCAATTTAGATCAATTTACACCCTTGTCAGTAATTATTTAGTTGTCTAACTTCTACGCGATTACTAAGCAACCCCTAACAAATGCAAAACAGTCTCAAGACGGTTAAAAATAAACTCCTTTCCCTGCGTCTTTTTTTAGATTCTGTCAATTTTGTTTTATTTTTTCTGCTTGAGTACCAATCGACTGCTATTCATGAATCTATTACCAGCACAATTAGTAAAAAATGTTTCAGAATTGTTGAGATGAGGATTGATTATTTAGATTATTTGGACTACTATTCTCATCTTAGTTGTTATATTCATAACATTTCGACCGATGTAATTCTTGACTTTCTGCCGTTTCAAACTTGGGAACCTTCTAGTCAAACTTTTGAATTTTTGTTGAACTTGGAAACCTGTGCAGAATTTCGAACTGAACCCTTTATTTAATCCACGGGGGTAGATTGTTCACATTTTGTCACCCATGTTCGAGTAGAAGTATTAATATATATATATATATATATATATATATATATATATAATCAGCATCATGATAATAATAATACTTCTTCTTCAATAAGTAACAATACTAAACATTTAGACAAGATTAGGTTTAAGGCTCCAAAGATTTATACTAAAATTGATCACATGAGTATATGGACTAATGGTTAAAAGTGTTGGTTAACAATCAATTCTAAGTGACAGTCTTCTGGAGGTTGAAGGTTAAATCCTTACTACAGGCGATAATAACTAAGAATAATATAAATTAATACTTTTACCAGGTCATGGATGACAGAATGAGAACCATCTATATGGATTAAATAAACTGTTTAATTCAAGTTCCCGAGTTTAAAATGGAAATATTCCCAAGTTCGACTAGAAGGTTTCCAAGTTCGAAAAGATGCACCTGAAGAATGTCGGAAGTGAAGTTACATCAGCCGAAACGTTGTGAATATAACAACCAAGATAAGAATAATAGTCCAAATAATTAAGAAAATAGTAAAAATTAGGTTTTAACTATAATCAAGCACATGTCGATTAGAAAACAACTTTATAAATAAAAACTATTCAATCATTTTTTATATTATTTATCCAGATTGACTTGTTAATGGTTAATTGTTTTTAAGTCAATAATATAAAATACTCTACATGCGGACATTACATATCTATAATTGCTGTCTCACTTAACCGTAACTCTGTAACCTTGTGACTTAATTCATGACGTCACCACACGAGCATCAACTGTCTTTTGTATCGTAACCCTGAAAAGATTTCATTTCTGAAATAAAAAAATAAAAAAAGAGAAATGCTTTAAAAGCATTAAATTACGAAATTTTTACAGGTGACTCTACCAGCCATGAAGGTCCATACGGTATTCTGTTCTGGTCACACCCTAAATTAAGCTCAACCTTATGTCAAATGAAACCCTCCTGAAAAGGCAGGTAAATAATGTGTTATGGCCTTGTTTGAGGTTTCAATAGAAAATAAGACGTTATACAGAGTAATAATAAAAGAATGCCACTCACCCATGGAATCGGTAATAAAATTCACAATTCTTTCTGCAATCAAACCATATTTGGTAGAAATAAACTACACTCTTTGCCTGATTTGTCAATCCAATGCAGTCTGCATGCTATTAAAATATTCTTGATTTTATTTTGTAACATTTCAAATGATAGGAAAAGTTCACATTTACTTTGGAGCCTCTTTAATAAAAAAAAAATTAAAAAATTAAAACTTACATACATTTAGTCCAATAGATAGTTAAAACCTTTTCAGCAACCAGCTTTACCATTCCCGAAATTTTGGTTGAAAATTAACCAGAAAAATCGAAAACTTTATTGGTAACCGTATAAATATGAGACAAATTTATTTGTAAGAATATAAAAAAGAGAAAACGTGAGGCTAATAATTATACTAAAAACTGGTTGCAAGCGATGATAATATGAATTCTTGATCAATTCTCTACTAAGATGGTCATTGGGAGAGGGGGTAATGATGATGCTGATGATGATGACATTAGTGACACTAATGATGATTGTAGTGATGATAAAATATATTTCATTTTTTATTCGTCACCAGCATATTTTTATGGGAATTCTCTTGAAAAAGTTCGGATTTTAATATTTGGGATTGGATGAAAAAATGTGGATTTTTGTCCAACATGATATTCTCTCATGCATATGTATGCATTTTTGGTTTTATTTATTGTCAGAAATGATTCTAAAAGCGAGTCACCTATCATATCACTCCCAATTAATTCACACCAGAAAAGACTGTAAAACCTGCACAGAGATGATCGATGGATTTCAGATTACGAAGATTAAAAAAATATTTTCATATCCATAAAAAAGAAAACGATTAAAACGTTCTGCATTTAGTTCTTTTTTTTTTTTTGCTTTCTTCTAAATAAGTTCTTGCATTTCTATTAGAGGCTTTGTCTGTCGATCGGTACTGCTTCAGTTTGAAATAGCATTTTGGTTGGTCTCTTACTATTAAGTTTGAAATAGCATTTTTATTACTAAACATACAGATCGAATGGATGCATCTTATTTGAGATGCGTCAAAGCATCTCTATTAGAGGCTCTGTCGGTGACTCTATCTGTCACGCTTTAGTTTGAAATAGCATTTTCATAAGTCTGTCATGCTTAATTTTGGAATAGCATTTTCTCCATTGCTCAAGTGAGGTGTAATTATCCAAAAATCAGCAGCTATGATGCATTCAACACTGCCTTGAAATGTTTTGTCGTCTGTAGGCTGACCATGACTTCTGAAAGCCTGTATATATATATATATATATATATATATATATATATATATATATATATATATATATATATATATATATATATATATATACATATATATATATATATATATATATATACATATATATATATATATATATATGGATAATATAAAGATAAATATTTTATATTAGATCTTATCGTGATTTTTTTTTGTTGCAAATTTTCAAATTAATGCTTACGAATAATTAGTAATTTTATTGGTTTTTGTCCTTCTGAAGAGAAGAGTAATTCTTTGTAAATTCATGGATTAAAGGTCAGTTTATTATATTCCTTGCTTGAACACCTGATGATTAAATAAACTTGTAAACTTTCAAATTTTATTTTTTCATCGTTTCAATATTTCCAATATATATATATATATATATATATATATATATATATATATATATATATGTACACACATGCACATTGATACTTCCAGTAACGTACATAAAATTCTTGTTTGTCTCAAGTTTTCATTTCGAAATTGTTGGATTTAAATGATATTATATATTGTATTATATACGATGCTATACATCATTCAACATATATAATTCATCTCTATTTACTAAATAGCAAATATTGAGTTTCTAAACAGCAATTTGAATCTGATTGGTATAGGTGATCCTAAAGGTTTCTTATACAAATTTATTTTTAACTATATAAAATCCGTTCTATATTAATATTTCTTACAAATGTGTACATATATATATTTATACATTATATATATATATATATATATATATATATATATATATATATATATATATATATATATATATATATATATATATATATATATATATATATGTGTGTTTATATATATGTATACACATATACATATACATGCCTGCTCGTTTATGGGAGTAGGGGTGTATTTGTAATTTACAAGCAATATGTTTCTTTATATACATTTTTTTCTTGCTTATGTGTATTTTATTGACGGTTCTCTGGACCCGTCCACTCCACCCAAACATTGCACTGTCATAGCCGGCAGAAGATTATGAGTCAGCAGGGAGAGAACTGTGTAGGTTTCTTGGAGGCAACCAGTCTCACTGACAGGGCCTGATACCAATGATTTTCACTGGTGCTTCTTCTCAGACACACAGGTTCCACAAAAGAACTTTGGATAGAATTCGTCTTCGACATAATCCCCCAAATTTTCATAAAGATACTGAAGTTATTCTATTCTTGTTGTTATTTTGACAAGCATGAAAAGTTTTCCTGTTGATCCCTTGTGTAGATATCAAAACCTGGTTGACAACAAATGCAGTATTTCAAGACTCCTTGGCCTTTTGGCTAGGAATAAGGTGTAGTATCTGTTCTGATAGTACACTTCATCTTTGCTGTCCTCAATCAGTGAAGGAGAAATCCTAGATTGAGGCAATTTTTATTTTTGTCCCAATCCAGAGTGTCTCTTTTGGTGGTGCTGGATTTTCCCCACTTTAAAAACCGACCTTGTGTCTAACTCTGCTCTCATGGGGAGGCAAATAAATAAGGACAAATGTAGTATTTCGATATTTCTTTGTACATTTATTTCAATTTCTGACGCAACTTTTTTTCAAAAGTACCATGAATGAAATAATTAAAATATTGTAAATCAAAATCTTTCGCCTATTTAAAAAAAATGATTTCTATCAGTTTACAAAATAGTTTTGGTTAACAAATCAAAATGTTGCCTCTTTGAGGTTACCATTGTCGATGAAGGGAAGAGTCTGTCAGGCATGTGTACGCAGTGTGATGGTATATGAGAGTGAAACCTGGCCAGTGAGGGTTGAGGCCATGCATTGCATGAAGAGAAATGATATGAGAATGATACGATGGAAGTGTAATGTGAGTTTTAAAGACAGATTTAGATCTGATGACCTCAGAGGAAGATTAAATCTGGATAGTATAGGAAAATGTGTGCAGAAACAGGAAACCTTGATCGTATGGCCATGTTGAAAGGATAGATGAGAGTTCTTGGGTTAATTGATGTAGGACGGTTGAGGTAGCAGGATCAGTTGACAGGGATAGGACAAGGAAAATATGGGAGGAAGTGATAAGGATGGAATTGAGAGAAAGAAAGATAAATATAAAGACCTGACAGAGATATGTTAGTTTGGAAATTAATTTCTAAAAGCTGCCCAACACTTGCCAGCATGTAAAACGGACGTTAAACCTAGGTGCTCACCCCCATTCTGATTGTAAGATACCTTTTCAAATGTTAATTATTTTATTTCTAAACTTTTAATCAGAATATAAAACAACTTTCTGTTTCGTCTGGATGCACTCGGTGTAGACTGGATTATCTAATTGAATTATTGAAGAGCTTTTAAAAGAAGTAGTGGTGTAGCAGTGGTGGACCATGCGTACTGTGTTCAAGTTCTGTTTGTGCTCTTGCATCATTGTCACTAATACACTTAGAAAAGGTATGAATCCATCTCTCTTCTTGCTAGCTATGAGTGAAATAGTATACTAGATTCTCAAGACTTGGTAAAGCAACTAGTCTAGAAGGAAAACTCCTAAATAACACCAGTTTTCCAAGCTGCATTAACCTAGTATAAGTATAGCCTATTTTCTCTCTCTCTCTCTCTCTCTCTCTCTCTCTCTCTCTCTCTCTCTCTCTCTCTCTCTCTCTCTCTCTCTCTGTATATCAACCCTTTGAGGTTATATAGTGCAGAAACAGTATTTATTGTAAAGATTTATTAGAAATTATCCAATAAATGCAAGCTGCTATTTTACCCATAGATAAGGAAAACATTGTAATTTAATGATATTAGATAATAAGTGAAAACAATAGATGCAATTGGATTTGAACTCGGCTTGTCGATTCCATAGTAAACATCAGTATACATTTGCCCATTCACATATTTAATAATAACTCGAACGGCCAACATACAAATATAAAAGGGTTTATTACTATATGAGAACAATGCAATAGATAGTTACAAGTTGGGTAACTGGCTCGTAACATATACAGGGCACAGGCGTGACCGTCGTAAAGTAAACTAAGGCCTGTTCACTGAAAAGTGACGTCATGCTAGTAAGTAGCAAGCAAGATCTGTCGAACAGTCAAACTATCAGAATGAGAGCCTTTTAAAAAATACATTAGAAAACTTTTAAAATTGCATTTAGTAAAGAAAAGAAAGGAACACGATTCAATTTATACTGAAAGTGAACTTTATTCAATATAAATAATATAAAAAAAGAAACAAGAATTCAAAATTAATAGTTGTGTTATTGCTGCGTTAAAGTAAATAAACATTATGTTGTTTTATGGATTTTTATTTACTATTTCTTGCCTCCCCACGAGGACAGGACAGAGTTAGACAGAAGTTCGGGTTTTAATGTGAGGAAAATCAAGCTCCCAAAAAAGGAACACTCAGGATTGGGTCAAAAATTAAAATTGCCTCAGTCTAGAAGAATTTCTCATTCACCTTTACTGACCAAGGACAGAAAAGACGAAGTGTAGTATCAGAACAGATATTACACTTTTAATTATTTTATTGCAAAAAATATAAAAATACAATTTAAATTTTAAACAAATTAGGCACAAGGTCATCAAAAGTGTGGGGTGGAATTGTCTATCCTACTTTTTGCTAGAATCATTAGTTACCACGATACCACATTTACTCTAGGGGTCAAAATCCCCAATCTGTTGAAAATTTAATTTTTATTTATAAATATATATATTTAATTCAATGTTTGAATCATTGTACTTTTTTTCTAGCACCAAACATATTTGAACCATTTTAGAATTTTATTACACACATGAAGAACGTTTTGGCGCAAAAAATATTTTTTAATTTGTACAAAAAGAAACAAGTTTGAACTGAATTTTTAGTTGATATTATTTTATGTTATACAGACTTGTTATTGTGTAAAAAATATTTCAAATTTTAGGGAAAACAAGCAAGTATTTGTTTTTTATTTAATATTTTCCTATCAAGACAGGCTTGTCATCCATCTTGAATTTTAGTCTAAACAAGTTTTTGTATAGTTTTATCTTCAAATCACTATCAGACTTCCACCTTGAAAACGATATGAACAAAACCATCAGTATCCTTTCTTAAATACCAAACAATTACTAGATTAAAGATTAAATAATGTAAAAGAGAAATTACTACCGTCATATGTCTGCATGTAGTGTGTAACCGTTACCTTCGAAGTGCCTTGTTTATCTTCTTAGCACCGACCACTGTGACGTCAGCACAACAATGACACTCAGTGAAATGGCCTTCTCTTTATGAAGGTCACGGCACAAGCCGACTATATTCATATTACCATCCTCGAGACTAGTAACACTGTAATTGATAGGTTACTCGGGATAGTTCATTGTATAAGGATAGGGGTGTCAGTACGTTCTCTACAACAGCCTGTATGGTCAACTCTCGTTAGCAATAGATGCAAAAGGAATTAATCTAATTGAGTAAAATTATTCTGGAGCCCTATGTTAATTTTTATTTTTTTTAGGGACTTGAAATATAGATTAATGTTCGTCAGATGATGATTATCATGAAAGAGAAGATCGTGATGATGATTTGAATTAAAAAGAAATGGTAAATGCCATTATTATTTCCAAGAAACAACGCACTTTTGACTCTATGAATGTCTGACAATTGATTGAACAAGGTCATGAGAAACGTGTCTTAATTTCTTAAAGAGTCATCTCTCTCTCTCTCTCTCTTCTCCCAAATCCTCCTCACCACCGATCGATTTACAAACTGTGTGTGTGTCATCAATAGAAACGCAAACCTTTTGAAGACCCAACCATACGAAAACTATGTAAATGGCAGTTGTTTTTCAGATTCTCTTGTTATTGCTGCCCCCAAATCTCTCAGTGGGACTCTACTTGGCCAGAGCACAATGCACTATACTGAGCTAATCCTCATATTGATTTTGTGTGCTATGCCAGCAGGTAAAAGAAGAAGTGCTCAACAATATTGCCAGATCCTTTATTTACAAACACAGGACGGATTTTATTTTAGTTTCCATTTTTTTTTTTACCTTTTTCCCAATTAAAGATTGGCATCCATGTCTCTCCAAGCAATTATTTTGTCCCTCAGCCATCAGATAGTTTTTAATGGTAGGCCTAGGCTAGCACAACTGGTGTTGTTACAGAGTTTTCCTTAAGATAATGATAGCCATATATATATATATATACTAGCAGGATTACCTGATGTTGCTCGGGATCACTACTATGTACTTTTTCACTATGCTCACAACACCATCTTACTGTCTTTGTTTTTACTGACCTCTCATTTCGCCGCTTAATATAGTTGAAAGAAGCTAAAATGTTAGAAAACTCTCTGAATTTAATGTCTTATACATATGCTTTTAATTTCATTAAAATCGGATCTAAATATTTGAAGTTTTAAGTGGGTTTGCCCTCGTGAGTCACTTAGAGGTGGGGGCACGTAGATATTCGGGGCATAAAGGGTAACATAGAAATTCAAGACCACTTCCATTGTCTTTCCCGGAGAATATTGTAAATTTCATCAAAATAGTATATATGGTTGAAGATTTATCCCCTCACAGCCTCCTTAGGGGTGCAAGTAGAGATTCGGGAACACTTCCATTGTCTTCCCCGGTAAATTTTACATAAGAATACACTTTCAGATTGTATGTAGATTTTCTAACCTTTCTTTCTATAGAGAACACATAAACATCATACATACACACAGACATTGGGTTTATATATATATATAAGTTGTAGTTCCTGTTTGTTTTTTGTTTTGTTTTTTGTTCACAAACTTCTTTGTATGGTTTTGAAGATAGACTATCATTACCATATATATTCTGAAACTACATTACCTAAAGTACTTGGATAAGTATATTTAATTTTGATCAAAGGGTCTGCATTCGAACCGGATATCCTTAAAAAGGAAATACAACTTTTTACTTTATTTCATTTAATTTATAACTTGAATATTCTTGAAATTAAAAATAGGAATGGAAATGATAGTATGAGGTTTAGGGCTTGGAACAGGTTTCCTCATTTATTCCTGGGAAATGCCTGGTCTGCCTCAAGACAGTTAAAGACCATAAATTTACTGACTGAAAATTATTTCAATAAATGTCGATGTATATACACCCTCTCTTTACCCAGTCAATGCTGAGTAGAATTGAGTAAAATAAAATGTAAAAATTAGAAATCAAAAAGGTAATATGGTGCCATGGGCTGATGGAAGAAGTACATAGGGTTCTTTTCTTTCATTCAATTTCGGGCAATGTCTGATCTTCCTGCTAGTATGTATATAAAACGAAAGTATGTTGAAGACTTTTATTATGGGATGATAAATCGACAATTAATAAGGCATTTCCCACGATTGATTGTTGCTGTCAGCTTTCTTCTTTTCTTCTTTTGAAATTACAAAGAGATCATCATATCAAGACATTTTCTTAATAATGTCTTTCCTTTAGCATTTGTGTACGTGCATCCATACATATTTTTTCCAGATTTTCTAATGTAAATGTTCTAAAGATATTAGTTGAATTTTTACCTGAAAATTTCAATGTTTGATGCATCCGTATTATTAAAGATGAAACGTTGTGTTGACTGTATTCAAAACGAAGGAGATTAGGTTTTTTAAAAGAAGAGTTATTTCTGGTGTAAAATAAACACTTCTTCCATAATTAGGTTTTAAATGTTTTGATATTTCATTATAAAAATGAAAACGTTGGTTAGCATAACAGTTATCAGTATGGTAAACAGATTTAGCCAATTGAGTTCAAAGTTTCTTGATAAAATGTCTTATGAACACACACACACACACACACACACATATATATATATATATATATATATATATATATATATATATATATATATATATATATAATTATTAGTTAAATGACATGATAAAATGAGAAATTAATCAGATTTTATTAAAGTTCAAAAACAAGGAGTGATACTGCGTTCTTAACTCATGAGTTTTCAAAGAAAATCTTCTCCTCAGATGACCATTTGAAAATATATAAAAATATATATAAAAAATACATAAAAATATATAAAACATCAAATATATTGGTTAAGGATGCAATATCACTCCTTGTTTTTGAACTTTAATAGAATCTGATTAATTTCTCATTTTATTATGTCATTTAACTAATATTATTGCTCTATACACTATATTGAGCTTTGTTTTTATCCTGATAGTCTACTGGTTAAAGCTATTATTTATATCTTTTAAGTATTATCTTACTCTCTCTCTCTCTCTCTCTATTACATAAAAAGGTAAGCTATTTTTTATACTATAACCATGGTTTCACATGCACGCGATCTTCAGACAGTGTAATCTCTGAGGTTAGGATCGAATTCACTATTTGTTATCATTCCGTGGATTTTTGACTTCTAGTTACTCTGTGTGTGTGTATATATTATATATATGTATACATTATTATTTCATGTATCCACATAAAATGTTATAAGGAGATATATATTTTATGTATCGATTTTCAGTATTTACTTCAACAGTGCTCAATACGTGAGTAAAGCAAGGTAATAAAACATAACTGGGAGCTCAAAGAAAGTGGACGCTCACCAATAATCGAATCGAAAATAGTACGAAAGGCCAGTACATGTAGAAATTTAGACGACCCATGTAGATTATGTCTTAATGAGAAATTTGAAATCCTAAATTTTAAAGACCCCCAAAACCTTTTAAACTGTAGAAGTGAAATAACAAACAACTGCTTACACAGAATAAAATTTACTTTAGGATAACAATACATAATAAATGAATAAATAAATAGATAAAAAACTAAACGAACACCTAAAATAGAAATACAAGCAAACATGTGTTAAAATAAGGTCATCTATTAATTCGACACAGTAAAGAAACAGGGATGAGTCACCCCTATACAAAACAGAAAAAAAGAATAGGAAGTAAAATCAACCGAACCTTTGTTTGTGAGAAGACCTACTATTGACTAATGGAAACATTAACATGTGGGAGGGAATAACACTCTGTGTATACATAAAAACATCCGGCAACACAAACTCCATGCATATTAGCCTGACGATTCCCTACGAGGATGAAATGCAGAAGCATTTGTGTATCAACGCTTTTAGACCCCAAAGCAATGCTGAAAAAAGAGTCACTCTTTCTCTAAATGCTCACAGTGAATTAAAATATTAGAGAGTGGCTGAATCCACATACATTGAGAGAGGAGGGGGGATACATAGTTAACTGAGAGATGGGTGACTTGTTCATTAGTTACAAATTGCAACTAATTAAAACAAATAAAATGACATTCTTTCGAATATAACTCAATCCCAAAACTAAGGAATAATTTAGAATGTGCATCTTGTGTCATTAAAGTATGTAGGAAAAACGTATTTAAGAAAACAAACGTTTATTCATTCAGTTTTAGTATAATAGTCGGTAGCACATGATCAGAAGATCAATTGTGATTGTCAAGGTTAAATACTGCGGAAAATTTCAGCAGGCATCTACCGCTGTAATATCGAGATATGTTGGCCAGCATTAACAGAGCAGAGAAAGATTAACCTATGCTCTAAACATATAAATGTCTAATTCAATTCTTGTAGATCGTTTTAACAAAGACAAGTTGAAACTGCACGCCTTATGGGGATGTTAATATTTAACATTTATTTGGCCATAAATATCTATTATTTCTACATTTTCTTCTCAATTTCCACCATTTTATTCTTCCTGGCTTTTTTCATGTCTTCCCTGTATATCTCTATATTTTACATTAATAGTTTTCGATAAAAGTTTAATGCCGTAAATAATTCGATTAACTATTTTATTATTTTTTATTTTTTTTACAAATGTGGTTTTGTGATTCGTCTAATGGATACCTCCACATACTATGGAATCAATTATGGCGAGTTGAAATCCTATCAGATCTATTATCATCATTTATGTACTAATGTTGTTGGGAAAGTTATTAACCTACGATTAACCCCCCCCACACACACACACACACACACACACACAGCTATCGGATAAAATAGCAACTTGTGTTCAATGAATTATATTCTATGAATCATTTACA
The DNA here is from genome assembly GCA_963556195.1 of Sepiola atlantica. NCBI lineage: Eukaryota > Metazoa > Mollusca > Cephalopoda > Sepiida > Sepiolidae > Sepiola > Sepiola atlantica. Next base: position 88,461,936 of record OY744522.1, on the reverse strand, counting down.
TTAGGTGAATTGGGGGGGGGGGGGGCATTAAATAATTTAAAAAAATTGTTCATATGCCATAAACAAAACAGACATACCAATCAATGTATGACTTACTTTGTTGATATCTGGGAATGTATAACTGTAACATGCATTATACGGCAGAATCACATTGACACACCAGTTCCTGTTAGATCACCGAAGTTAAGCCTGGTCACCATTTGGGAATACCAGGTGCTGTATATTGGAGGGTTCTCTGCTTATCTCGGAATTGTTTCTAGTCGTCATAGACTTCTCGCCACTAGACTCAAGCAATGCCAGTTCAGAGTAGGTGTAGTTGGGATTGTGTGACCCTTGCTTCATAATAGATTCCCTATGCAGGCACCCTTACAGGGGGTATCCATTGTCTCTCAAGACAGAACGGAGGCCTACTATAGCTGTGGCCACTAAAGCTAGTCTCAAGACAACTGTGATCTAAATGTAAAAAGCTCTTGACAGGAAATGGCGTCAGAGTTGTGAACATCATGATCAGATGGAGAGTCACGTCCACCAGCTTTGAAAGCCAGCCAGCAAAGTGAAAGAATATTCGGTTCTGAATTCGCATATGGGTGAATTAAGATATATTTTGTATTTCCAGAAGTAGACTGCATTCTTACGTTGGCTAGTATAATTCAGGAGAGATAACTTGGATATGGTTCAAGGAAGATAATCCTGAATAGTCTGAGTAAACAGTATACTATGAATCGTTTACATTAAGTGTTTTTTGTTTTGTTTCGGCATTAAATAACCCACAAAATGGGTCATATGCCATAAAACAGACTGAGCAATCAATAATTATTACCAATAAAAATGGTGTTTTGGCATTTAATAACGGAAAAAAAGTTGATAATTGACAAACCAGACTAACCATTAAATTATTTCTATCTTTCAAAGTCATAGAATCTTTTTAATGTAAATTCATGTTGCAAATGATTTTTTTTTTCAAGAATTTTTGTTAAAAATAAACAGAAATATAATCAAGTGGAATTTCATTTTTCTTCTGAAAGTAAATATGATTAGATCTATCTGTATTTTCTCGGCTGCATACAAAAAAATGGTGAAACATATGTTTTACTATTTTTTTCAAATTTACATATACTTAACTTACATCACAGTATTCCAAATCTTTGATTATTATTTGGCCTTGAACAACTATTGACCATATGATATGGTGGTAAATATATGCAACTATCTCAGCAACCGATCAAATCCCTATTATGTTTATGAAAAAGTTAATATTGATGTTAGACCTATTCGTTTCGATGATTAAAGATTTAGAAATTTAACTTGAAAGCAATATATTTTTTGGTTTCTATAAAAGTTTGTTTTCAGTGTAACATTTCGGAAACTGGCATTCGTAATCGATCATTTAGACTCATAAGTTTTTAAAATGCATTGAATTTCCAAAATTCGTTTTTCTTTTAAAATTTCTATTATTTTTGTTAAGCTGAATAAAGCTGATGATGTGTTCATATTAAAAATAGAACCAATTCATCCTTTGCTCTTCTTTTGTTTAATTTATTGATAACATCTTATTTTCATGAACATTTGGTGTATGTCTGTAACAGAAACTATGTTACTGCCTACATCACAATTTTTTAAGATTAAAAATTCTAATCCCATATTAGTTATACTATTGATCTTACCTTTATCAAACTAATTCTATTCTTTTATACTTAACACATAAGACACAACTAGTTGCTAGTTTGTTGAATTGTTGCTGTAAAATAATTCTATGATAACCTTCAGTATCAATGTGTATCAATTACTGATTTTCTCTGGACAAAATAATTTTAAAGTACATTATCAACATTTTTATACGCATTCCACATCTTTAAGAGGATTTGTCCGTCAGTCTGTAATACTTAAGTTTAGAAATAACATTTTCTTGGTCTGCCATGCTTAAGTTTGAAATAGCATTTTCTTGGTCTGCCATGCTTAAGTTTGAAATAGCATTTTCTTGGTCTGCCATGCTTAAGTTTGAAATAGCATTTTCTTTGGTGTCTCATGCTTCATGCTAAGTTTTAAATAGCATTTTCTTTAGTGTGTCATACTCAAGTTTTAAATAGCATTCTCTTTGGTCTGTCACATTTAAGTTTGAAATAGCATTTTCTGTGGAACACCATGTTTCATGTAAGGTTTGAAGTAGCATTTTCTTTGGTCTGTCATGCTTGAGATTGAAATAGCATTTTCTGTGGAACACCATGTTTCATGTAACGTTTGAAGTAGCATTTTCTTTGGTCTGTCATGCTTGAGATTGAAATAGCATTTTCTGTGGAACACCATGTTTCATGTAACGTTTGAAGTAGCATTTTCTTTGGTCTGTCATGCTTGAGATTGAAATAGCATTTTCTGTGGAACACCATGTTTCATGTAACGTTTGAAGTAGCATTTTCTTTGGTCTGTCATGCTTGAGATTGAAATAGCATTTTCTGTGGAACACCATGTTTCATGTAACGTTTGAAGTAGCATTTTCTTTGGTCTGTCATGCTTGAGATTGAAATAGCATTTTCATTGGTCTGTTACGCTTAAGTTTAAAATAACATTTTCTTTGGTCATATCGCTCTTTAGTTTGGAATTTTCTTTTGACTCTCACGCTAAAGTTTGAAATAGCATTTTTAGATGTATCCATCCCTTTATAAAAATCTCAGTCCATTCGTTAGTCTGTCAAGCTGAAGTTTAAAATAATATTTCCATCACTAAATGCACAAACTTAATGAACTGATCGTATAAATACCCGTCTTTTTTACTTCTTTCCGTTCTCCACTCATTTGTTGCTCTGGCGATGTTTTCCATCATAGCTAACGTCCTACGCCCCCACCCCCCTGCACTTTTCAAGAGGTTCCTTTTACATTCCATGCGTGAAAAATGTTTGGTTGATTGATAAATATTTGATCTCTATTGCCAGACATCTCATGCTGATAAGCTTTGTATCGTGATACTTACCTGAAACTGACAAATTCCTTGAAATTCACTACCAACACGACTCATCTTTTCTTTTTTAGTTCTTCAGCTGGTGTTTGTTTGGTATTTTTTTTTCGAAAAAGAAAAAAGTCTGCGTGATCTAAAGTATAAAAGATAAACCGTGAAGAATATCAGAAAAGTCTAAGAAGTAAAGAAAGCAAAAAGGAGAGAAAAAAAAGCCGACTGCCTCTAATTCTTTAAGTCATGCCAGTGTGATGTACGTCTGACCTGACGGGCCATGCACCACAATATTAATATTCTTGTGGTATTCATGTTATATGTTTTATGTTTCTAGGTCGGCCGTTTGCCTTCTGACTTGTTGGCGTCCATCGTTCAGACATTTATGTCAAGCAGATCGTGTGCAAGGAAGGGAGCCAATCTTTTCACTTTGATTGGTCAATGTTCTACATGAAATATCTTCATGAATACTGCATTCTATTGATGGCAATGAGAGTTGGATTGCTTGAGATGTTCAGACAAATGAAACATTCCCTCTCCTCCTTCTCCCTCTTATCATGTCATTATTTTATATCCTGTCATTGAATCTAAAGAGGATTTCTGAATCACTTGATGAGCCCAAAATTGAAAGAATTAGCATTACACACACCTATATATATATATATATATATATATATATATATATATATATATATATATATATATATATATTTCTGCTCTATAGACAGATATATTGACAGACATATATATAGAGAGAAAGAGGCATATGCATATATATAAATAATATTTATATATATGCATATACATTTATTAAATATATAAATACATTATATATATGATGTATATAAATATAGAAGGAGATCGAGATAAACTCCTTTTACTTATTTATTATTGTTTATATATATATATATATATATATATATATATATATATATATATATATATATAAATTACACATAATACTATACAGTAATATTTCGATTACACATTTATATTTGTGGTTTCAGGAGGTATGAGAAATCTTGCCAGTCAAACTAAAGAATACCACATTTGCTCCATTCATCAGCAGTGCAAGATTTCACATACCTCCTGAAACCGCAAGTATAAATGCCTAATAGAGATATTACTGTACAGTATCAGATGTAATAAGTATATTATGTTCTTGCAAACGTAATTGAGCACTCTGTATTTATGTTTCTCCAAAAATACAGAATTATAATATATATACAGGGTGGGCAAAAATAAGGGTCCTATTTTTAAAAATTCATAACTTTTTTATTTATTGATTTTTTAAATTTTTTTTTTTTAGAATAAGTAAAGGACCCCTTCCGAAGCCAGCATGAGCCGTATTAGCCCTAAGGAACGTACCCTCATTTAGAAAACATTATTTTTGCTTAAAAAACTCAAAACAGTGTAAAAAACAATACTTTAGTTTTTGTAAGTTTTAAGAAGTGTTTTTCGGCTAAAATTTGTTTTGTTTATTTCAAAAAATCTCGGAAGGGTCAGTCTACACACACATAAAGTTTGGTGAGTTTAACTTTTATTTTGTGGAAGTTATTCAAATTCAAGTTATTCAAATTTAAAGATAGGACCCTTATTTTGGCCCACCCTGTATATATATATATATATATATATATATATATATATATATATATATATATATATATATATATTAATATTTTTATTTATACAGACATGTACAAAAGCGACACTGAAATGATGATGCTTCAATCTGTAGTCGTTAAAAATTACGATCTCCTCAGGCAAGGACGTATGTCTTTTTTGTAGCTGTTCATATTGAAGAAAGAAAGAAGGGAAAAAAAAACTTTAGATTCAAAACTGAAAGGTCACATGATCAAATTTAAAATAATATTTAAATAAACCGGTTGTATGTCTTCAGTTAAGGAGTTAATAAAATAACCTATTTTTAGCGATGACTACGTATCGTTTGATATGTAGTCAATGTATATATATATATAGTAAGCAATGAAAATATATATGGCAATCAAGCTACACAGAGGCTCTCGTGTTTCATCCCCGGGGGGAATCGTCAGGCTAAATGCATGGAGTTATTTTTGTCAGGTGTTTTTATATACATGGCTACAGGATATAGGAAAATCCATTGTTAACAAAAAAATAGGATGGGCATAGGAGCGTCACCAACAAAGCCTTTGTTCGCGGGAAGCCCAACGATTGGCTGAGGGAACAACAAAGAATCTGATTGGTTAACTAGCAAGCCATGTATATAAAAACACCTGACAAAAATAACTCCATGCATTTAGCCTGACGATTCCCCCCGGGGATGAAACACGGGAGCCTCTGTATAGCTTGATTGCCATATATATTTTCATTGCTTACTACCTAGCTCTACTTACGTATCGAGCACTGTTGAAGTAAATACTGAAAACTGACACATAAAAAATTATATCTCCTTATAATATTTTATGTGGATACATGAAGTACTAATATATATATATATATATATATATATATATATATATATATATATATATATATATATAATTATAGGGAAAGAGAGTTGGGGCTTGTGTTATTCAAACCATTTAAGGAGTTATTTTCATTCGCTTTCATTCTAAATAGTGAGATTTTATGCATTTGTGTGTCAATCTGGAAAGAAATGTGAAAACCTTTTATCGAAACATCCAATGAATCATTGGAAAGAGATTATTAATAATCATGGAGGCAATGTTAATGAATATATTCTAATTAAAAGATACACTTTTTATATCTTTTTCTGACCCTAATTTTGGACATTTCTGATGGGATGTGCTGATAAAAATTAGTCAGTGGGCTGCAAAATGATGAAATGGTCACTTTTAAAGATTAATTAATCGATACATTTGTTCATTAGAGGAATCAAAACATTGGGGAAATAAAACGTACAAATTAGGTGTTATTCTGAGTCGAAAGTTTTGGTACAATACAGCTTAGGGTCTTGCAATCTATACTGGGATAGAAAAACATTTTCAGTATAGTTTTTTAATTTGTAATTGTTATATGTATTTTCACATCTCTAATAGGATCTGATTATTTGGCGGTCTATCATGCTTTGGTCTGTCATACTACGGTTGGAAATATCATTTTCTTTGGACTGGTATCCTTAACTTTGAAAAATCATTTTCTTTCATCGTTTATGCTTAAGTTTGAAATAGAATTTTCTTTGGTCTGTCACGCTACGGTTTGAAATAGAATTTTCTTTGGTCTGTCACGCTACGGTTTGAAATAAAATTTTCTTTGGTCTGTCACGCTACGGTTTGAAATAGAATTTTCTTTGGTCTGTCACGCTAAGGTTTGAAATAGAATTTTCTTTGGTATGTCATGCTTACATTTGAAATAGTATTTTATTTGGTCTGTCACGTTAATGTTGGAAATATCATTTTTGGGGTCTGTTATGCTTAAGTTTGAAATAACATTTTCGTTGGTCTGTCACAGTAAATTTTAAATATCGTTTCTTTTGCTCTGTCATACTTATTTTTGAAATAGCATTTTCATCGCTCATCACACAGATTGAATGGACGCATCTTAAGAATGTATCCGTCCTCGTTTTGTTTTTTGTTTTTTAAAACGGGCTCCCCTGAACATTTATACAAATTCTGGTCTTATCAATTCTTAATCTATTAATGGTGATGCAGTTTATTCTTAAACATTTTTTAATTGCAATGATTTAAAAATTCAACTCTGAATATTTTCTATATTCAAATGATTTCATTCATTACAAATGAAGATTTAAATGATGGACTTACATTGCTAATTGCTTCATTTAATTTCTCTCCGAAATGAATTATTCATTTTTATAATTTATTTTCGTGGAGACTGTATGAATTATTTCTCGGTTTTAAATGTCTACCAAACGTTTTCAATCATGTATTGTCTATTGCATTGAGGGCAAATGGAATGATCGGATGGACGGTCGGTTAGAAATATTATTTCAAAGGATCCGAAAACACACACACACACATACACACACACACATATATATATATATATATATATATATATATATATATATATATATATATAGTTGTAATAAGACTTCCTATAGAGTATTTCACTCAGATCTGGGATCCATTGTCTATGCATGGAAATTGGAATGTAATTTTGAAATTGGAAGGTATAGTAATAAAAAGAGTAAAAGATTACAGTTACAAGGAGAGATTGGGAAATTTAAGATTAACTACTTTATTGGAGATAAGAACGAACCGTCATTTTGTATGATTTGGATTATTCGGACAACAGTTCTCATCTTAGGTGTTATTCTTACTTACAAATTATCAACCCTCATCTCAAAAACTCTGAAACATAATATCAAGGGAGGTGATTCAATTGAAACTTTCAAAATAGTTAATAGAATTTCTATGGTAGAGATTGTTTTAATATTTTCCCCAATTTGAAAGGTATTTGTCAAAACAGATTTATAGAACTAGATTCATTAACCAATTAAATATTCTTGCTAATAGAGTAATATATTTTTTTAAATAAGTTATTATAATTGTTGTGGGGTACAAATCACCCCTATTGAAGAACTAATGGAAGCAACCATCTATAATAAATACCATGGTTGCAAAGACTCAAACAGAGCACACTCCTATCGTGTGAGTGTCCACGTGTGGTATCTGTTCCGATGGATACTACACCCTATAGACCGGTGTTGTCTTGGCCTTCGGGGCATGATTCCGCCGGTCTATGGGTCTGTCCTGTGCAGTTCTAGGAGGTCCACCCTCCCAGGCTTTGCCTCTCCTCTTTGGGGAGGAGTAAGTTGATAGCTTACTGCCTGAGGCGCCCCTACCGGGGAATGCCGACGGGGCTGTCCAGGCAATTTTTAATGGCTAAAGCGCTCACGTTCTCGGGCGCTGGCTTTTCAAATCCCACTTTCCGACCTTGTGTCACATACTCCTATAGTGGGTAGGTGTTAAATATCGAGGACATTCCTATTCATGTTTTACCGCATGGTAGGAATCCGGTCATCTCCTACCACATTTAGTGGCGTTACTGTATTGCTATGAATAAATACATTGTATATTTTAACCTGTCACAATTTGTGGTTGTTATCTTTGTGACCCCTAGCACGGGTCTACAACACTGGCGACGAGAAATTTAGTAAAGAACAAACGTGAGGATTCTGACTTATACCAGTCACGACAACGCGCTACCAGGATTACTCAAGAAAGTTACCGGATCATTCGACAAAAAACTGAATAACAAAGATTCGGGCAAGGATTTACTTGAAAAAAAACAAAAAAACGTCAAACAACAAAAGACGTCGTCAAAAAAAAGTCTTATCTTGCTGTTGAAAAAAAAAAAAGCCACAAGAAGCCTAAACTACGAGTTAAAACAGAACTCATAAATGCCGTGGATTTACGACAACTGAAAAAAAAAAAACGACTCAAAGTTTCAGTAAGTACAAAAAAAAAAATTGTTCGTTCTAAAAAGATTGTCGTAAAAAGGCATTAGCATTGAAAAAAAAAATTACGAAAATACAGCAAGTAAATGATAGTATATTTTATTTTGGCTAAAGCGAGTATTCTGCAAAATTAAAAAGTTACGTCGGATTTTTCCGATTAAAATAATTTTTTCTCTGACTGACTGGCACGTTGAAAAAAAAAAACACTTTCGACAAGCAGGTACGGCATAACACTTTGTGTTAATGAGAAAATATGATATTCTGTTACGCACTTAAAGCGGAAATTATGGCCAATATTTAAATAAATGCTATGAACTCGTTTCTTTTTCACAAAAAAAAAAACTAATTCTTTGTAAAAGAAAAAAAAAGTGTACGTTCAACAAGGATTTGAACTAAATACTTACACGTTACGAAAAGAAAATTGAAGAAAAAAAAAAGTCAAACTTTTTTCTGTATAAACACAAACGCTGAATTATTTTCTAGTGGAAAATTGCCACACAAGGAAAAAATAAATTAAGGAAATACTCGTCAATATAACCAGATACAAAAATTGTAAAAGTTTTTTTTGTAGAGTTGGTACTATAGAAAAAGAATTGGTTTGTTTCTGAAAACGCATTTTTGTCATAGAAAAAAAAAAAAAAAAATGGAGGATTTTTCAAAACAGATTTTGGAAATTATAAAACTTCAACAAAATCAACGATTAGAACTTGAAAAAAGGTTTCGAGAAGAACAATTGATAGTACAGAAACAAAATGACGAGAAGCAGTTAAGTTTAATAAAATACTTCGAGGGAAAACAGGGAAGAGAAAAGAAAGAAATGATAAATTACGCCGCGGAAGAAAAGAAAGAAATGAACGAACAAATATTGGAATTGAAAAAATTACATCTAGAGCATCAAAACCAATCAGATAAAAAAATGGATTTGTTAACGCAAGTTTTAATGAATAAGGACAACGGACAGGAAAACAGTACGGCTTTTTCGCAAAATGCGATCTGGTCAGCCATTGATACATTTCGCTATGCTCCTGAGGAAGACCTAACGTTTGAAACATACTTCAGAAGATTTGAAGACTTATTCAAGATTGATTGTGGTTCATGGACGGATCAAAAGAAGGTTCGTTTATTACTATGGAAGTTGGGTGCATCCGAACATAACAAATTTGTGGATTATATTTTGCCAAGAAAAAACAACGAATTGTCGTTTGACGAGGCAGTCAAACTGTTAATGGAGTTATACTGTCCAAAGACAAGCCTTTTCCATAAAAGATGGAAATGTATGAATATCACACATAAGGAAAATCAGGATTATACGACTTTTGCGTCTATAGTTAATAAAAACTGTGACGACTTCAAGTTGTCATCATTAACGGAAGATAATTTTAGATGCCTAATATTCACACAAGGTTTGATAGCCACAAAAGACGCCGATATAAGACGTCGTGCTCTAAATAAACTGGAATTAGAACCTGATTTAACGCTTCAGAAACTGGCTGAAGATTGTCAACGGTTCGTGGCAGTGAAACAAGATTCCCGAAACATAGAGGAAGCAGGTATCGCTCACATTAAAAAGATACGCTCCAAAAATAAAGGACACTCACCCGCCAGCTATTACCAACCAAGAGGCAAAAAGAACCCTTCACAAAATTATCAGGATAGACAAAAGCCTAGGACCCCTTGTAGTAAATGTGGAGGACCTCATGGGTACAATGCATGTTGGTACCATAAGAAAATAACGTGTGACCTATGCAAACGAGCAGGGCACAAGGCCTCATATTGCAGAGCAAAAGTAGGAAAAAAGAACTACATAAAAACTGCAAAAAGGGACCCTTCACCAACAGAGAACATAAGGAAATATGTTACGGTGAGAATCAGAAATAGAGAAGTAAATCTGCAACTCGATTCAGGGTCGGATATATCGATTATAAATGTTCACACGTGGAAGAAATTAGGTAAGCCCACGATGATGAAGACGAATAAAATCGCAAGATCAGTAACTGGTGAAAAGATACATTTTGAGGGTGAATTAATTATTAATGTTTCACTAAAAGGAAAACAAAAAAGCTAAAAGTATTCGTTCTTAGGAACACATCAAATTTATTTGGATCTGACTGGATCCAAGAATTTGAATTATGGGACTCGCCAATGAGTGATTTTTGTCAAAAAGTCGAAAATTTAACGGCCGAAGCCGTCAGACTAAAAAAAGATCTAAAAAAATTTTTTCCAAGTGTTTTTTCTGAAAAGCTTGGATGCTGCACGAAAATAAAAGCGAGATCCGAATTGCTGGATGAAGCAAAACCAATATTCAAAAAACCGCCGAATACTACAGTTCCTAAAAAGAGGTATTTACCAGGGGAAAAGGTATTTTTCCAGGTACATAAAAATAATAGTATGATGTGGGAACTAGGAAAGGTCAAGCAGAGGATCGGGCGGATGGTTTACATAATCGAAGGTCCAAAATTCACTCACAAGAAGCATTTGAACCAAATTCGGAAACGTGTCACTGATGACGACAGACAACCTCCTGTTGAACAAGAAGAAGTAATGGACCATATATATGACACGTTCGACCTGGAAACACCACAAGCAGCCGGACAACGCCGATCTTCCAGAGAAAGAAAAAGGATCGATCCCATAGAGATCAATCCCAGAAAAAAGAGCTATACGATCATTCCAGGGGAATGAAAAGCTCGGGAGGGGGGGTGTTGTGGGGTACAAATCACCCCTATTGAAGAACTAATGGAAGCAACCATCTATAATAAATACCATGGTTGCAAAAACTCAAACAGAGGACACTCCTATCATGTGAGTGTCCACGTGTGGTATCTGTTCCGATGGATACTACACCCTATAGACCGGTGTTGTCTTGGCCTTCGGGGCATGATTCCGCCGGTCTATGGGTCTGTCCTGTGCAGTTCTAGGAGGTCCACCCTCCCAGGCTTTGCCTCTCCTCTTTGGGGAGGAGTAAGTTGATAGCTTACTGCCTGAGGCACCCCTACCGGGGAATGCCGACGGGGCTGTCCAGGCAATTTTTAATGGCTAAAGCGCTCACGTTCTCGGGCGCTGGCTTTTCAAATCCCACTTTCCGACCTTGTGTCACATACTCCTATAGTGGGTAGGTGTTAAATATCGAGGACACTCCTATCATGTGAGTGTCCACGTGTGGTATCTGTTCCGATGGATACTACACCCTATAGACCGGTGTTGTCTTGGCCTTCGGGGCATGATTCTGCCGGTCTATGGGTCTGTCCTGTGCAGTTCTAGGAGGTCCACCCTCCCAGGCTTTGCCTCTCCTCTTTGGGGAGGAGTAAGTTGATAGCTTACTGCCTGAGGCGCCCCTACCGGGGAATGCCGACGGGGCTGTCCAGGCAATTTTTAATGGCTAAAGCGCTCACGTTCTCGGGCGCTGGCTTTTCAAATCCCACTTTCCGACCTTGTGTCACATACTCCTAATGTGGGTAGGTGTTAAATATCGAGGACACTCCTATCATGTGAGTGTCCACGTGTGGTATCTGTTCCGATGGATACTACACCCTATAGACCGGTGTTGTCTTGGCCTTCGGGGCATGATTCCGCCGGTCTATGGGTCTGTCCTGTGCAGTTCTAGGAGGTCCACCCTCCCAGGCTTTGCCTCTCCTCTTTGGGGAGGAGTAAGTTGATAGCTTACTGCCTGAGGCGCCCCTACCGGGGAATGCCGACGGGGCTGTCCAGGCAATTTTTAATGGCTAAAGCGCTCACGTTCTCGGGCGCTGGCTTTTCAAATCCCACTTTCCGACCTTGTGTCACATACTCCTAATGTGGGTAGGTGTTAAATATCGAGGACACTCCTATTATGTGAGAGTCCACGTGTGGTATCTGTTCCGATGGATACTACACCCTATAGACCGGTGTTGTCTTGGCCTTCGGGGCATGATTCCGCCGGTCTATGGGTCTGTCCTGTGCAGTTCTAGGAGGTCCACCCTCCCAGGCTTTGCCTCTCCTCTTTGGGGAGGAGTAAGTTGATAGCTTACTGCCTGAGGCGCCCCTACCGGGGAATGCCGACGGGGCTGTCCAGGCAATTTTTAATGGCTAAAGCGCTCACGTTCTCGGGCGCTGGCTTTTCAAATCCCACTTTCCGACCTTGTGTCACATACTCCTATAGTGGGTAGGTGTTAAATATCGAGGACACTCCTATTATGTGAGAGTCCACGTGTGGTATCTGTTCCGATGGATACTACACCCTATAGACCGGTGTTGTCTTGGCCTTCGGGGCATGATTCCGCCGGTCTATGGGTCTGTCCTGTGCAGTTCTAGGAGGTCCACCCTCCCAGGCTTTGCCTCTCCTCTTTGGGGAGGAGTAAGTTTATAGCTTACTGCCTGAGGCGCCCCTACCGGGGAATGCCGACGGGGCTGTCCAGGCAATTTTTAATGGCTAAAGCGCTCACGTTCTCGGGCGCTGGCTTTTCAAATCCCACTTTCCGACCTTGTGTCACATACTCCTATTGTGGGTAGGTGTTAAATATCGAGGACATTCTAATTCATGTTTTACTGCATGGTAGGAATCCGGTCATCTCCTACCACATTTAGTGGCGTTACTGTATTGCTATGAATAAATACATTGTATATTTTAACCTGTCACAATTTGTGGTTGTTATCTTTGTGACCCCTAGCACGGGTCTACAACAATAATGGAGAACATTTTAAGATGGAACTGGGCTAGAAAACTTCTCTCACGAGCCAGTATCCGATATCTCTACAAAGCCACCATTCGCACATGCATTGAGTATTGTTGCCACAGCAGGACTGGTGCACCAACTATTAGTCTCTTCCTCTTAAACATGGGCCAGAAAAGAGTCTCTAATCTAACAGGTTGAACACTATCTACCAAGCTCCAGTCCCTGTCCCATCGCCTCAATGTTAAATCCCTATGCTTGTTTTACAAGTACTTCAATCGAATATGCTCCGACGGACTTGCTGCACTTATGCCGCCTCAACGTAAATACCCCCGACCGACCCCACAAGCAGTAAAATCCCACCCCTTCACTGTAGAGGTCCCCCAGAAAGCTTTCAACTCTAATAGCTTCTTTCCTCAAACTGCTTACCTTTGGAATTCCCTCCCTCATCCCTGTTTCCCCGACTCTACCAACATGCAGAAATTTAAATGCAATGTGAACAAACATCTCATTGCACAACTCCCCACTTAGGTTGCCCCGATAAATCTGGCCCCTAATTCTCAGTAGCCATTACATCTCAGTGGCAATGTGCCTTGTTTGGAGTCAATATAAGTAAAACGAAAAAGAGATTAATTCAGATATAATGGTAAAGAAAAAAGAATAAAAGATGGGCATTTTTGGGGAACTGTCGGGTGAAATATTTGACAGAATTTTATCTCTATATTGATATTGTATTAATAGTGTCAAAGTTCTTAGCAGCGTTACTTCTTTTTATGGGTTAAATGTAGAAGATAGTTCAAATAGGAGATGTCAAAAGATGCATGACAAAAAGATCATAATAAAGAATAATTTATTGCTTCTATTCTATTCAAATTATTCATAGAAAAAATCTTCTACATATATATATATATATATATGTATATATATGTATATATATGTATATATATGTATAAACATACTTAACTATATATATACATATAAATATACTTAACTATGTATATATATATATATATATATATATATATATATATATATATATATATATATATATAAACATACTTAACTATGTATATATATGTATGCATGTATATATCTATCTATATATATATAAACATACTTAACTAAATATATATATATATACATATAAACATACTTAACTAAATATATATATATATACATATAAACATACTTAACTATATATATATATACATACATATAAACATACTTAACTATATATATATATATATATATATATATATAGTAGTGCAGCCTGAGAATTCCCCCAGGGGATGAAACGCGGGAGCCTCTGTGTAGCTTAATTGCCATAAATATATTTTCATAAATTACTATCTATCTATCTATATATATATATATATATATATAAACAGTTCTAATACAAATGTAATAGCTCCAATTTCTTCAAATTAAGGAATTAAATGATAAAAAGACAAACATTTTAAAATCTCGAAATCGACTGTAGAATCCTAGTTTAATTGAAAGCAAGGAAATTAGTCAGATATTAGATTATGTAAAAAAAATATTTCGGTTTGTAGAAGAATGATAAAAGGCAACAGTAATGGTTGTGGTAAATTAACAATTCTAAAAATGGCTTTTATCGTAATTTTGCATTTAATCTCTTCATATATATATCTATAGATATATAATTAATTACCTATCAGCTCACAGTATATGATAAGAATATAGAAATGAAATTCTTTAAAAAATCTCCTCAAATCCCAAATATGTTCATGTAAATTAATTATTTTAACACTCATGAATTCATCCAATGATCATAATTTTCACATTTTAAACAAACTTTTTTGTAAGCCTCGTCACATTTTAATTTCCGAATGTGTCTTGTATGTTATGATCCATGAAACACAAAATTTCCGTCACTGTAAACAAAGGATTTTTCCAAGGATCTTTTTTCTTTAATCAGAGATAATTTCGTCTCATTAAGTCATCAAGTATAATTGACTGTTTTGTGTTTCTGTGTCCAAGGCCTTAAGCAAGTCCTTCAGACACCTTTTCTGATTCCATTGATAAAGTGGCACTAATAGATATTGACTAAGCCTCGAGACTAGTCTGGCACGAGAGATCACAGCATCTGTGCACACAGTGAGGATTAAACTTATAAGCAAGTTACATCAGACACCCCAGGGTAGGCTGCACTAATTAAGTAGGAGTAAGTGTAGAGATTAGTTACACTACAGCAATCACTGTTTCAGATTGATATCAAATTCATCTCAAGAACAACATAAGATTAGCGTTGGTAAATCTATAAAACCAGATTTTTTACTTATTATACTGATTGACCTCATACAGAAGCTGTGATCTGCATTTCTTCGTAAGTAGGTTTGTTCTGGCTCAATCTGAACTTTAGAAGAGAATGTTCTCTATCACGATGATATTTTTCAATATTTTCTAATATATAAAGTAAAGCCAGTCTCTTTATCGTTCTTTGTTATCGATAGCTTTCTTCCTAAAAAAATAATATTTGATCCTAGTTCATCAGTATTTCTCGTGGATCATTGCAGCATGTTGTTAGAAAGAATAAAAAGTAATTCGATTTAATTTATTCCAGAAAATATTTGCCCGAGTTGGAATTATTTTCAAATGGCCACCATTTTAAAAAAGAAAAGATGTAATTCTGTATTCATCCATACAAAGTTACTTCCCTTTGATTGAAAGAAACATATACAGCATAGTTTAAAAAAAAAAGTAAAACAAATTGCAAGTAAATGCACTAGCGGACAACGTCGAGTCCGTACAGCTGGTAAACAATAAGTTTGCCGTCAACAGCGCATGGTTATTAAGTCACATGATCTGACACTGAAATATTTAAAATATTCAATTATGAAGTATGAAATAGAAAGAGTGAAATGCTGCACGTTATATTAAAATGCTATCTTCTCACACGTGAAAGAGAAATAGAGAAATAGAGAAAGAGAGATAGAGAAAGAGAAATTTTACTTTTTTCTTCTTTCTTTCTTAATTTAAAATTCAGTAGGGTGTTTTCTTTTGTATTTGGAGAGGTAACATAAAATGCATGTGTGCTTGGAAAGTAACAAAAAACAGATATTATTGAAGCTAAAACAATCTAATTAACGTATAAAAGTAGTGAAGACGAACACGGTTTTCTACTGGTAGATTATTTGATTTAATAAAATCTTATAATTTGAAGGTCTTGACATATTTTGATAATATGTCAAGACCTTCAAATTATAGAAGAAGGTAACAGGGATAGGTCTTCTTATGATTTATTCATTCAAGACGACAGACCGAACCTTTTATAGAGATGTTTGGATATATCTAAAAATGCTATTTCAAACTTACGTGTGACAGACCAACGGAGATGCTATTTTAAACTTAATTGTGGCAGACCAAAGAAAATACTATTTCACTCTTAAGTATGGCAAACCACGAAATTGCTATTTAAAACTTAAGCTTGACAAACCAACGAAAATGCTATTTTAAAGTCAAGCATGACAGACCAACGAAAATGTTTTTTTCAAACACAGTGTGATCAACCAACGAAAATGTTTTTTTTCAAACCAAATGTGACAGACCAACGAAAATGTTTTTTTCAAACACAGTGTGACCAACCAACAAAAATGTTTTTCTTTCAAACCAAATGTGACAGACCAACGAAAACGTTTTTTTTTTCAAACCAAGTGTGACAGAGCAACGAAAATGTTATTTGAAACTTAATTATGACAGACCGACAGAATCTCTTATAGAGATGTGTGGACGTATCTAAAAATACTATTTCAAAGTCAAGCATGACAAAACCAACGGATATGCTATTTAAAACTTAAGTGTGACAGACTAAAAAAAATACTATTTCAAACTCTAGTCTGACAGACCAACGAAAATCTTATTTTACATTTAAGTGTGACAGACCAACTGACTGACCGACAGATAGACATAGCTTATTATAAAGATACTCGGACGTATCTTTAAACAACAAAAGAAGGTCCTCTACATCTTATAAGTCTTCTTTTGATCTATTTTAATAATAACGACAACATCGTTGGAAAGAAAACGTTGTTTACAGCGGCCATTAATTCCGAACCGATCGGCCCTCCATCGAGTTTGACCTTTTCCTTCAGGTTCTGCTTGAATCTATCAGTCGAACAATTGACTACTGAGATTTCTCTTATCTTTCACCCCATCTGACATATCCATAGCATGCAATAAATTCATTGAACAGGGGCAGGCCTACCAATGCACCATGTTGATAAAGGCCAATACAGAACAGCTCAGCATCTTCTCCCTTACTTTACAGCCCTTTTCTGTCCCGTGACAGGACATAGGGATATACTGCGATTATTTATGGTGATTGTTTCATCTCGTCACATCTTTTCACACTGTCTGTCCACATGAGAATAATAACGTGGATGGATATTTGGAAGTACCTGCAGAAGTGCGCCAACTTCGTGTCAACTGGCAATTCTTTACTTCCTTTTACCAATAATCAAAAGATTAGTGATTGGAAAATGCAAATAATTCTTGAAATTCATGCCAATAAGAGAAGAGTTTATTTCAGATAATTCTGTAAACAGTATAAGAAAGAAAGAACATAGTTTAATGTCTATATGTCTATAAGGATGGATTTAGTCATCAGCTAAAGAGCAAAATGCTGTGATGACCCCCATGTTCATTCTTACAGTGCTTTAAAAAAACGAGTAAAAAAAACACGTAACTTTTGATATATGATTATTTGATTAGAATGTTAATGTAATTCTTGTATAAATTATCAATTCTTACAAATCACATGGTCTGAAAAGCATGGGGTAAGAAACTGCCAGTCGGCGTGTGCTGTTGACTCTGTCTCCAAACTTATATATATATATATATATATATATATATATATATAATTTTATAATAATTTATACTGAAACCATTTACAATTGTTTAAAAAAAAATTGTATAGTAAACAAAAATTCAGGTAGTTTACCATAAAAACAAATTCTTCTCTTCAGAAGCCTGTTCATCTTTCACTCCAAAATAAAATTTAGCAATGGTTGTGAAAAATGTCCAAAGAGTCAAAAACAACCAGAATGCAAATAAAGACCAATCTGAAGGAAAAAGTCAAAAACGCAAAAATCAGTTATTTATGGTTTCCATACCGATGTCTTAAAGCACACACCAAACGTTTCCAAAAGGGTGAGATAACTGAGCGTAATTAAATACAGTTATTTCGTGTTGATGCAAGAAATATAATTCTCAAATCTCAACTGCTTTAGAACCAAAGTATGTGTTTTTTTATAAAATTAATTAAATGTATAAGTGTGTTAACTAATTTACTTAAATTTATAAGTGTGCCAAAAAGGTTGGAGGTAGCTTTTAATAAAATAAAAATATATAATTATAATATAAATAAAATAAATATATATATATTTATACACATACTAACATTATATATATATATATAAATTTTAAAAAATTTAAATGTTTTGACAATTAAAATTAAATTACAAATTAAAAGAATGAAAAATAATATAAAGTAAAAAGTAAAATAAAACCTAAAAATATGTGTCATCCACATTTTCACTGTATCACAGTTCTTAAGTGTGGCTAGACAAGCAAGTTCTTCAAGCTGAGATTGAAACCCAACCACTTTTTCGACAGTCAGAGCTTCTATATGCTATCAGCAGAAGCCATGAGGAATGGAAACCATACTGTTTATATAAAAATATAAACTGCCAAAGCGTGCTCTATTCATTTTTACTAAGAGCTTTGTATTATCGCTAATAGCAGCTGACAATTTCATTTACCACAGTGCTCAACCCACAAAGGCGTGGAGGGTATATGCAGTCATCCACAACAGAGCGTATATGCGCCATCAGTAGAAGCATCGAGGAAAGGAGATCTTATTGTTTATATAAACAATATCAACTGGCAAAGAGTGCTCTATTCGTTTATAAAAAATTGCATTATTGCTAATATATATAGATAGATAAAAAGGAGTATTCTTCCTTTATTGATTCTTTTAGTTTCTTTCTCGTATACACAACAGCAACAAAGTTCATGACAGAAAAGAAACTATTTCATAATTCAAGAAGCAACGGTAATTTGGTCCATTCATACAGGAATCTGTTGGTATTCTCAATCGTTGTGTACAGAAAAGTATGTAAGTGTGTGGACACGTGTGTTTGTGTGTATGCGTATTTATTTGAAATCATTTGAACTAAAGTTTTGTGAAACAAAATTTATCTTATGTTGTTTCTCTCTCTCTCTCTCTCTCTCTCTCTCTCTCTCTCTCTTTATTGGTTATTTTTGTTAAAGGAGCCCCCCTCCAAGATAAAAGCATCTCGACGAATATATTCTTTAAAAACTTTAAACACTTATTAAAGCTTAGAATATACAAGTTATAAAAGAAAAATCTGTTTACAATCGTCAAGCAAGGGAGATAAGCCTGTTTTGATTGGGCATTCAGATCTAAATCTCTGCCAAAAATAACCACGCATTCATTTCTTTTACTCAAGCTATTTATAGCTTCAGTTTGTTCCAACTCTGTTTACCAGTGAACACACACACAAATACTAGCTGAGATACCCAATTCTTTTGCTCCATTTTTACTTGAGATTAATAGAAGCCAATACATTTCTATATGTGGTCCGTTCAGAATAAGCAAAGCTATAATGACAGTAGCAAAAAAGAATGAATAAGACCTTGCTCCTGTGTTTTAATTTTCATTTATTTTGTCAGATGTACATATTTTCATCATATCCACACAGATATATGTGAATTTTCTACGGTCCCAACTTCGTAGATAATTATAAAAATTATGGTATTCTCCCTTTTTTTCCACTCCTTTTACTTCAGTGTAAAGTCTCAGAAATCAATGGGGCCCCTTCCTGGGGCTAACACTTGATCTCTATATGAGGTACATAGATATCCGAGTGTTCAACTAAAGTTCTCCTTTACCTCTCAAACGTTGTGTTAGTAAAGAAGTGAAGAACATTAATTTTCCTCTCCCCAATTGACCAGTTAACTATATTATAGTATATATTTCTTGTGGTCTTTTGATCTTACCGGATTCCAGGTCAAGAATGCATCTGGTCTGGTAGAGTATCCAGCTAAGTGATGTTACTTGAGGTAACATCACTTGGAGAAGGTGCACCATTTCTCCTATGAGCCAGTGTATAGCTGTGTCAAGGGGATCTTGAAGTATCCTCATGTCAGATTGTCCTGACAAACCTCTGTACAGAGAGACCGAAGACGCTCGAGGATGGTGTCTAGTAGGTAATTCAAACTCTCTTTTTTTTTTCAATTTTCTTATCTTTTTGGTTTTGCTGGGTATGGGGCACCCTACCAGATGCCAGACATTGTCCGCTATTTCAGATCCCTCAAACCAAGAGATCTTTTTTAAGATCCATACCGTCTCTTTAAGCGCTATTGTTTGTATCTGTCTTGCACTTGGTTCTCCGGGTATGCAAACACATGTGTCAACCGAAAACAGTTATAAATTAAAAATATAGAGAGATCTAAGTTTGAAGACATGTAATAAACATCACACAGTGACGAGCAGTTTCTCCTCATCTACTGTTGACTCCATGTTTGCAAAATTAAATCTATATGAACTCTATCACCATAAATATAGCAACCAATAAAACTATGTTTGTTAATCATTACACACCACACATCCTCCACTATAATAAAGACCAACCAATGTGTATCCATTTGTATATTTAACGAAACCATTGGTACTATGTGATCTAAACTTCTGTAAAATTCATAAATTAATATTACGCTCTAATAGAATAATCAAGCATTCTATTAGATTTCTTTCTACCCAATAGAACCAACAAATATATTTGTATATCTATATAAATAAATAAATATATGTACTTCCATACCGTCACATGAAAGTTAGCCAGTAAAACATGTGCATTTTTCTAGTCCCTGAACAAAACCATTACAAGTGTTGAAGGGAAGTGAGAAAGCAAATAGCTAGTCAGATAACACCTCAGACTGATTCTACCACATGAAATGAATCCGGAAAGAACTCCTCCACTCTATAATAAAAAGTCAACTGTGAGTGCATATCTTTTTCTTTAGCTTATGAGAAATGATAATCATAATTTACTGATGAAAATGTTGTTGTTTCCGTCATTTTTGACATATACATACATATTCAAATATATATATATATATATATATAGATACTTTCACAGATTAGAACCCACGCTAACTTTGACCCTAACCTTAATCCTAAATGCTAACCCTAACCCCCACCCAAACTCTAATGACAGGGTCAAAGTTAGCATGGGTCCTAATCTGTGAAAGCACCTATATATATATATATATATATATATATATATATATATATATATATATATATATATATATATATATATATTATCTACATACGTATACGTTTTTCATCTTTGCGGAATCATCAGTGTAGAGATAACCATTCAAGCCAGTTGCACGATTCAAACCCGGGAACAAGTGTAACAATTAACTCCAATTCCGAGCGCGCTAATCAATGTGGCTACCGTTAATGGCTACAGACGAGATAATAAATAAACCCTATATATGTGTTAAGAAGGTGGCAGCCATAGTCAGCCATCATAAGTGTTCAACAGAAAAGAACATGCATTATAACTTTTGACGGCTTCTTTGATTTATTCATTAAAGGGCTCAACTGAGAAAGGGTTTACAAATAAATATTTTGTGATAATAAATATTTAAATATTATCGATATAAGTATACGTTTCATCTTTGCGGAATCATCAGTGTAGAGATAACCATTGACGCTAGTCGCACAATTCTAACCCAGGAACAAGAGTCACATTTAACTCCAATTCTGAGTGTGCTAACCAATGAGGCTACCGTAAATGGCTACAGACGAGATGAGAAATAAACCCTATATAATGAGTTATATATATATATATATATATATATATATATATATATATATATATATATATATAATCTTCGCACGCCTGCATGTCTTTAAAGCAATAAGTCTATGCTCTTTGTATACATGTTTAGCACTTTCTTTTCTTCTAATTGAAGTGCCTCCAAGTAAGTAAATGATATAAATAATGCGGGAGGGGGGGGGGGGGGGGGGATAACAATGTTTCCAAGACTAAATCAGACTTTTCCTTACGACTAAAGCTGGTTACTTCCTGATGAACAAAAAGTGCCAGTGTCTTTAGCATTGGTCACTTCTTGCTTCCGATGGTATTGCTGCCAAGAAGGTCAGCTCTCAAAATTGATTGAAATTGCTTCGTTAGCAGTTTCTCCTCCCCCTCCTCCTTAGATCCCCTTCTTTCTTGTCATGATCAACTGCCTAACACTTTTCCCTTTTCTTTTATTTCATCTTTTCTTTTTCACTAACTTTACTTCTCCTTTTCTGATTCCCTTATTCCTCTTTGTGGATCAATACCTGTACCTCACTCATGACAAAACAAGAGAAGGACAATAAGTGATAGCATTTAGAGTATTAGGGCATTTTGTTAGTGCAACCTTACTTAGTTGTGTGCATATGTAGTTGTATCATTATCACTGATATTTTATGCACCTGTGTATGTGTGCGAATTCAAAAATGTTGGTTAGGTTGCACCAACATTTCAAAGTATTTCCATAGTTCTTTATATATATATATATATATATATATATATATATATATATATATGTGTGTGTGTGTGTGTGCGTGTTGTTCATATGGGGTTAATCCTATGAAACGACTGTTTATGTAACAGTGCTCAATAACAAGGAGAGCTATATTAGTATAAATCTTTATTTATACAAACATGTTGACTATATATGTGCATACATATTTCGGCTATGATCTTATTCAAGATCTGGCCTCATCAGGCCACAATTGAAAAATACAGCTGAAACATGTATGCACATATGTAGCCAAAATATTTGTATAAATAAAACATTTATACTAACATATATATATATATATATATATATATATATATATATATATTACTGTTTTATATTATGTACTTATATTGTAAAATAATATATTGTGTATATATATATAGAATATAGAATTACGTCAGTAATTTTAATTTTTCATATATAAATTATTATCATTTCTGATGACCTAAAGAAAATAAAAGCACCCTTCACTTTTTATTATCAAGTGGAGGATTTATTTTTAGGTGGGATAAGTCTTACTTGCTATTTACTTTTTTACTTCCCCTCATAACATATATTTTTATATATACAAATAAATACACATTGGTCTTTATTATAGATTGGAGGATAGTTATGTAACTTCGTATGTACAAAAAAAATTGTCACGCTCGGCATAAAACAGCAGACAACACTTGCCACCGTCATCAAAGAGAGGAGATGAAGAAGAGATGAAACACCTTGCAAGGTGTGTACAAATGGGAAGGAAAAGAAAGAGTATTTATTTACTCCTCTCCAGGAGTTAGGCACAAGGCCAGTTTTTATCTTACTCCCACAAGTAAGCTGTGACCCAAGGTCGGGTCGGGAAAGTGGGGTTTGAAAAGCCAGTGCCCGAGAGGTGAGTACTGTGGCCATTAAAAATTGCCTGGGCAGCCCCGTCGGCATTCCCCGGTAGGGGCGCCTCAGGCAGTAAGCAATAAACTTACTCCTTCCCAAAGAGGGGAGGCAAAGCCTGGGAGGGTGGACCTCCTAGAACTGCACAGGACAGACCCATAAACAGGCGTACATCAAGCCCCGAAGGCCAAGATAATACCAGTCTATGGGGTGCAGTATCCATCGGAACAGATACTACACTTTGATCTTAGCCAAAAGGCCAAGAAGAGTAATTCACACATGTTGATATATATGGGAGTGTGAAAGTATAAGTGTGTTATATCTACATGCTACTAATAATGAATAGTATGTTATCTATTATTATACAAAAGCTGACGCAATGAATGTTTTTTTCCTTAAGGTTTTTTATATATATATATTAATCACACAATATATATATGCCCAAATATTCATCAGTCTTGGGATTGAGTTATGTTTGAAAAACCTTCCATTTTGATTGTTGCAATTAGCTGTAATTTGCAAATAACTCATCAAATGACCAATCTCTTAACTTTGTCTATCACTTTCACTCTCTCTAACTGTATGTTATGTTACCCTCCGCTTTTATTCTATACGTCGTTTATTACACCCTTCCCTCCCTTTCATCTCTCTCTCTCTCACTCTCTCTCTCTCTCTCTCTCTCTCTCTCTCTCTCTCTCTCTCTCTCAACAGTCGAACGTAATAAAGAAAGGAAAGTATAAAAAGATCAGAGTAGTCCATTATAAACAAAAGGGGTTATCACCATGAGCAGTAATACTATTTAACCCGTAGTTGGAGAGTAAAAGAAAAAGAGCAGAAAGAGATTAATTTTGGATTTTATCTTTTTATTTTTTTTTTCTATTTAACTGGCTCTGCAAACTAATTTCTTTCTGATTCAAACCATTTAATCCGAGTTCAATGGATGACCCAACGCATCACATTTTTTTCTAGTAAATAGATGCACATTGAAATGTATTTTCCTTAATTAACCACGGAATTTCCTCGTAGCCCTGCTCATAGTTCTTTAATAATACGAATACATGGCACGTGCGCAAGTTCAAAATTGTTTGTGTGTTCGTCAAATGGTACAGAAAAAAAATAAAGAGGAAGAGATTGAAGATGATTTGTTAGGAGGGTGGTTAGGGGATAAGAGGAGGCTGGTATTCTATAAGGTTGTTGTTGTTGTTGTTGTTGATGATGATGATGATGATGATGATGATGGTGATGGTGATGATGATGATGATGTTCTGCCCAGCTACCCCAGTCATACCCTATACAATCCCTCCCCCCCCCCCCGCTCCACACCGTGTAACTCGCCTCTTCCCCTATCCTGGCTATCATTAAGTGTTGACTGGTTACATTAATGCTTACCTACATTTTCTGCCCTGTTTATTTCTACCTCAGAGAATACAACATGTGCTCTGAACTGCCCATTCAACATCGGCTACAGCGCAGTCTATGCAACTCAATAAAATTCCGGAATCAAGGGCTCGGATAATGAAGCAGTTCGCACCCACCACTATCACCGCCCCTCCCTTCTACGTACACGCTCTACTTTTTATTCACACGCGTTTACACACTCAGACTAGAGTATGCATAGCTTTACTTGTGCGTGTGTGTATTTTCTCATATGACCACACACATTTATATATGTATAAAAATATTATATATTTACCAATGTATACATGTATATGTGTGTTATAGAGAGAATAAAGTTTATTTTCTCATATGGTCACACACATATTACATATATGCATACAACTATTAAATGTAGTTATCAATGTGTATGTAAAAGTGTATCTTATATGTCCACTTGTGAATGCATATATACATCTACCCAATTTATCTTAGAATTGAATATACACACACATATATATATAATGGAAGTGGCATGGTGTAACAGTTGCAGGTGTGGATTTGGCGTGCCGGGTTCGTGTTCAGTCAAGACTACTGCATCACTTTCACTAATACTCCTGGGAAAAGTATGAATCCATATATCCCTCCTCTCAGGTATGGATTAAATAGTAGGGTAGACTAGACTCACAAGGCTTGGCTGTTCAACTAGTCTAAGAAAAGGAAAACTCTGAAATGCCACCAGTCTTTCTCTGCTTATTCCAGCATTGTTTCTAGTCATCATGGAAATATTTTCTTGTCATTCTTATTCTATAAATAATAAATATGCATGCACACACGCAGAGACTATATATATATATATATATATATATATATATATATATATATATATATATATATATATATATATATATATATATATATTAGGCCTGTCCAAAAAGTATCCAACCTTCATCCAGAAAAAATATTTCAAATATGTGACGGGGTTGGGACCCTAATCCACTTCAAAGTAAGTCCCTTGTGCTTGCACACACTTAGCCCACCGATCCATCCACTGCCGGAAACACCTCTGGAAGTCTTCTTTTAGAATGGTGTACATCTCCACCATCGCATTAGATTCAGCAGGTGTTTGGAGAAGATGCTATGGGTGTAACACAAATTAAGGAGTAGTCAACCGATTCAAAAATGGCCGCACATCAGCGGAGAGTGACCAGCATTCTGGCAAGCCCCAAACTGCACGGAATGCAGCTGTTATTGAGAGGGTGCGAAAAAAGAGATAATGCGGAACACGACGGCAGAGATGAACACCATTCCAAAAGAAGACTTCCAGAGGTGTTTCCGGCAGTGGATGGATCGGTGGGCTAAGTGTGTGCAAGCACAAGGGGCCTACTTTTAAGGGGATTAGGGTCTCAACCCCGTCACGTATTTGAAATATTTTTCTGGCCTAAGGTCGGATAACTTTTAAATAGGCCTCATATATATATATATATATATATATATATATATATATATATATATATATATATATATATATATATATATATCCTAGATGAAAACCCGTCCTAGGACAGGTAAAATGAATTCCCTGAAAAGAACAGTTTTTCACCACATTTTATACATATAGATTTTTATACACACAACCATATACCTTATATATTACACATACACACATATATATAATAATTGAATTAAATACTTGTTTTTTAATCAGTCATGACCATTCGTTTCCTGCCGTGAATGATTCATCAGATGACTCTAACACGTTTTAGGCTTATGACTGATTAAAAAATAAGTATTTCATTAAATTATTATAACATTATAGCTAAGGCAACAAGCACTATATATAAGTGTAAATCCGAAATTTTGAGACAGATTTAAAGGCCAATAGTCATCAGCTATCAGTATATATATATATATATATATATATATATATATATATATATATATATATATATATATATATATTCAGGAAATGCAGAATACAGGTCTTCTTAAGAGCCTGTTGATCCCATCACACATTTAATGTCATAGTCTGACCTTGTAATAACCAGCCAATGCTTTATGAATAGAGGAATCTTATGAAATATTTTTTTCTTTATTTATTTTTAAAGGACACATTGAAATATGTACTTACTGAATTATTCCTTATTTTTACATTTAAATAAAAAATATTTGATTTTATTAGGTTTAAAATGTTACTGCCTGGTTAATTAGAATGACTGGTGATATTAGGGTAACTTATTGACAAATACTGAAACTATTTAAAATCTACAGTTTAGAAAGAAGAAGAGGGAAATTTATGATACTATGTTTTCAATCTCTAAAAAATACAATTCCCAATCTAAGATTTGTAATTAAAAATAATATAACAGAACCGAATTGACATATATACCAAATAATTATAAGGATAATTTAATACCAGACAAAAATTTCATCTCACAAGATAGTAAAACTATTCAATAAACCATAGGAAGAGATGAAATAAATTTAGTTAAATCGAAATTGAAGAGTTTTCTAAGAATGGTGCCTGACCAACCTTGTGAAGAAATTAAAAAAATAACCTTTACAAATTAAATAAATTAAATTTGAAAGATAAAGTAAAATTAAATAACCATTTCCCTTTTAAGTATTAATTCTTGATCTTTCAGATCCTAAAGGTGTGAGTGATGCTCCTCTCTGATCCCCGGACCAAAATCTAAACTTATTGTTGAGTATTATACATACATTAAAACTTTGAAGTCATATCTAATTTATCTTCTATAGTCAAAGTAAAAAAAATCTAAAATATATAAAGGGACACAACTCTTTAAAAACTTTTACACAGAGTTTCTTATCTTTTTTTTTTTACCTTGGTTAACATTATTTTTTTATTATTATTATTTATTTGGGTATCTTTTATTTTAATCAGTTATCTCATTTTTAGTTTAAAGCAAAATTTGACAGAATATATAATAGGAATATGCATGTCAAATTCTCGTAAATATTAAAACCAAGAATTATAAATTTGTTTTTTAACTTTATTTCCGAATTCATTTATTCTTAAAATGATTTACATTAGGACTATTCTAACCTGATTTCAGAATTTAAGAAATATAAATATTGCTCTCTTATAAAAAAAAATCTAATTTCGTGGTAAATCTAGTTTGAAAAATACCTAAGGATGTACTCAACATTGATTGAATACTGTAAAAAAAAGTGACATTATTCGAAATGAAATTCGGTAAATTTATAGTCTTTTACCTCTCCCTCTTGAGGCACATCCGGCGTTTTGCAGGAAGCGATGAGGACCCTTGTGCACTTAAGCTCCAAACCCTGAACCCCTCAATAACATTTCTATTCTTTATTTTTTAATTTCTATAATTTGTAAGATATACATAAAGTAAAATATAGCATTTTATTTTTATGGATGTCAAACGCAAACGCAGACCCCAGAATAATGTTGTAACCTCTTTGATCAAAATCAAATATACTTATTCAAGTAGTCTGGGTGTTGTGCTTTCAAAATATGTATGGTTATGGAATATCTAAGATTAGTAAAAAAAAAACATTAATAGATTATTTTATAGTTTTGATCAAAGTTATCAAAATTGAACAAAATTAGAAAATTACTTTCATGATTGTCATGATTCCATACAGTAATGATGATGATGATGATGACAACCACCACTATATAATTTAACACCTTTTTCTTCAGCCGCTTTAAAATCAAAAGAGAATATGATATTTTATTGATTCTCTCTATGTCTAATTTTTGTTTTTTAATTATCGTTTTCTTATACAACTACACGAAATCACTATAATTGATGTCAAATAATTCTGATGGGAGCAGGTTTGGTGCTACCCATTAAACAGACTAACGAATCACCTCGGACGCCAACATAAGGACAAGCTTGGATAAAATCAAAAATGAACGGAACACTGGGGTTGAGAAAGGATGTTAGAAACGGGTGGGGGTCGGATGGAGATGTGGATAGGTAGAGGTTGGTGATAACAACAATTGGTCATTTGCATGGATGAAGTAATGAATGGACAGGATGGAAATTATGTTTTTAATTGTTTTTCAAGAGTTAGTAGAAATGTAGTAATTGGTTATTCTATCGACATTAGCTTATCAAAACTATCAAAGGGGACGCACATCTAAGGACATGCCAATGGCACAAAATCCACTTGCGCTGACTCTGGGTGGGAGTTGCAAGCAATGAAAAAATAGTATTTGATTAAGTATCACTCAGAGTAATTTTTGTAATTTTCAAGTTATTTTCAAGTTATCGATAAAATAAGGTACTCATTCTAACAAAAAAATAACAGAAAGAGAGATGTTACATTTTTCAAAATTAAAATAAAAAATAGGAAGTTACAAAAAAAGTAAACACACTGTTTTACTTTTTCAAATGCTGCCCCGTTTTTTTCTCCTCTTTCTCTGTTTATTCCTTCTTTCCTCTTACTGTGCTACTCACCTTTTCATTTTCTTCTTTATTTATGTCATCTATTCATTTACATAACCCTCTTACTTTTTTCCTTTTATGCTGCTGCAACTACTACTACTCATCTCCTATTCCCCTCCTTCCAACACTTTTTGTCTCATTTGCCGTTCCTCCCATCCTCTAAAACATTCAATGTGCAAACAACCAAACAAGATTATCACAGTGTGTTAGTATTATATAGAGGAACATATATATATATAATGAAGAAAATGATGGTTTCCAGTTAGTGTAATGCAATAGGCTTCCGTAAAAAGAATTGAGTCCTCTCTGTTACCAATATTATAAAATTGATAAACAAATGAATAAATTCATTTAATCGGCATAATTTCTTTTACTCCCAGTATCAAGTTTGATAGCTCAGATTGGTAGACATTAGACACCAAGTGGTCACAGTTAGCAGTGCCTGCCATGAAGGTTTTGAGTCTTGGGATTGATGTGTTCATCATGTCTAGCAACACTTATGAGTCGTGAAACCACAAAACAGTTGTCTGTGGATTACTATATATATATATATATATATATATATATATGTGTGTGTGTGTGTGTGTGTGTGTGTGTGTGTATATTACAGAAGATCAGAACAACATTGGTACCGTCGGTTTCGAATCCGACAGGGGATCAAAACATGATCATCGTTTGTGGACTCTCCTCAGCCTCCATTGTGGTCTGTCGCTTTGGGAAATGGCAAAATGGAGTCGCCATTTGCAAAAGCAATAGACCACAACAAAGGCTGAGGAGAGTCCACAAAGAATGGTCACGTGCTGTTCCCATTTGTCGGATTCGAAACCAACGTTATCAATGTTCTGATCTTCTGTAATACATATATAAATAAATATTACTCTTGGCCTTTTGGCTAAAATCAAAGTGTAGTATCTGTTCCGATGGATACTGCACCCCATAGACTGGTATTGTCTTGGCCTTCGGGGCTTGATTTACGCTGGTCTATGGGTCTGTCCTGTGCAGTTCTAGGAGGTCCACCCTCCCAGGCTTCGCCTCCCCTCTTTGGGGAGGAGTAAGTTTATTGCTTACTGCCTGAGGCACCCCTACCGGGGAATGTCGACGGGGCTGCCCAGGCAATTTTTAAACCCCACTTTCCCGACCCGACCTTGGGTCACATCTTACTTGTGGGAGTAAGATAAAAACTGGCCTTGTGCCTAACTCCTAGAGAGGAGTAAATCAATACTCTCTTATTTTTGAATTTTTCTTAATCTTTGCTGGGGTTCTCTCCCAATGATCTTACAAAGAAGCTATACATATATATATATATATATATATATATATATATATATATATATATATATATATATATATATATATATATATAGTCTCGGAAGTTTCTCACCCATTAAGACTATATAAAAAAAATATTAAAAAAAAACATTTTAGTCCCAAGTCGTTCGGTGGAAAATCACTCTTTTGTAAGTCAATTAACTTTTTACAGTCACTATATTAGTTTACTTCCAAGAATTTACGCTAGTCTGAACATTATTTAAGAGATCATCAGTTGTTTACCATGAAAAACTGTTTCGGGAATTTAAAAACAAAACAGTATTTTATTTCATGGCTTCCCAGCAGAGTTGATCAGACCCCACTTCCCTTAAAAGACAAGAACATAAACGTTATATATATAAAGTTGAGATAAACAAAGTTAGAACATTATTTATATCAGTTCCAAGAATTCAAACACAATGATTATTAATTTGGCATACAATCGTTTCCAAGACAATTTGGAAAATTTACTTTGTGTTATACTTTTGATGACTCCAAATATTCTCACCAGCGCCCTTTACAGCATCACATACAGAAGTCATTTAACAGAAAACTTCAAATTTTAGTATTTCAAAATCCACATATATCCAGTAAATATTGACGACAAAACCTCCATCAGTAAGTTCAAAGATGATAATAGCAATGAAAGTACATAAGAAACAGAAAATTACATTTTAAAATAATATATATATAGAAAGAGTTAGATTATTCATCCCTTTTTTTAAGGTGATAGAAAAGTTGTCTCGGCTGGAATTGAAACTCGTTATATAGTATAATTCATTTCTATCAATATTATATTTTGGAATTTTCGAGATGAGGATTGATGGATATGTATTATTTGGATCATTGCGTTATATTTTTGTTTACTAATGAGTCGCCAAGGCCAAAAAGACACTCAAGGATAAGGATTAATGAAATGGATTGATTGTCAGTTGAATGATAATGAATATTATGAGAGGATTGAAAATAATGAATAGGATAAATAAAATTTGATTATTCATGAGAACGGTTTATGAAGACTAGTATGTTCATGTGTCCAATAATATAACCTCCAATGCTTTTCAGGTGCAATTTTTTTAAAAATGCACCTGAAGAAGATCTGTGGTTACATCAGCCGAAACCTTGTGAAAATAAGTAGTCTGAATAATCCAAATAATACATATCCATCAATATTATTAGTTAAAGAGGCAACCTTTTTTAGCAGCAGAAACCATTACACGCCCCAAATGCTGGCTGTTTCAGATAAGCCATAGAGGGTGGGGGTTGTAGGAATGGAGGATTTTCTGATAGCATCTATAGATCTCTCATTGTTCTGACTTTAATAATCCTTAGCCTCATTCTTAATTAATTATGGTAATGAAGCAAGCGAATAAAATCTATTGTTAACTAATGTAATCTGCATATCATTCTTGTTCCTCTTCTTTTTGGCATCATCCGTATTGCTTCTTTGGCTGTTCGTTAATTCATTACCTTCAAGACTATTTATGGCCTCACTTATCTCAGGAATGGATACCAAGCCGGGTTACTGAAACTAGTCACCATTCATTTAGTCAACAGCTGATTTTAAAATGCCCTCTCATTTTCTTTATTCAATAAAATCCACCCAGAAAAATGGAGTCTTAATAATTGCAATATTGAATAGAAAATTGTTTGATTCATTGTAAGCTAACGGTGATACAGTAGAACAGCTCATATCCGGATTAGCCAGGAGTCGAGATATAAAGAGTAGGTAAAAATGTCCGGATATGAGGAGTTGGTCAAAAAGTCCGGATATGAAGAGTTGGTCAAAAAGTCCGGATATGAGGAGTTAGTAAAAAAAATAGTACAAATAACATCAAAATGAAAGTTAACATTCATTTTTTAATGTTTTTGCAATAAACAAAACCAACAAATTGAACAAAATAACCCAGAATGTAACAAAAGAACATAATTCTAATTGCAATTCTATATTGCTAATAAATAATTTATTTAATTTGCTGCGATAATTTTAATATTTCAATTTAACTATGTATGTAATTCAATTAGATACAATAACTGATTTAACTGCTGTTGTAATATGGTTGCTCGTCTTCAAATGCTATTCTAAATTTCTTTATCATTTCATATTTTGCTTTTATTCTTGAAGGTTTTTCGGTGAGAGACAATTTTTAACCATGTGTGCATCATTGTAATAATCATAGCTGGTCTTTCTGACAACTTGTTAATGGCTTCTTTAATGTGAGTCTAGGTTTCATCACTACCGTTCATTTCTTTTTAATGTTACTAAATTTTAAATAAACTAAAGGGAACTTTTTAGTATCACAACAATATACATTAAGAATCAGAAAATATGTGGCATTCCAGATATGAGGACTTTTACTGTATATGGAAAAAAGGAAAGAATGAGTTATGTCCCTTAGAACTTAGATTGTATCATAAACTAGATGGAATACCCTTTTCACGATGGATTCATAATAATGAGACACGCTTGGAAGGTTTAAAATATTCAAGAGACTAGACGTAAAAATACTTTTTTTATATATTTACATACGAATGGTTCACTAGTTACAAAGGCCACTGAAGGATAAGGGTTGAGAAATATTTCCACAATTTTAATGTAATGTGAACAAATATCTTGCCTCCCTATAAATCTGGTCACTATCAGAGTAGCCCTTATGCTTCAGTGGAAATATGCCTTGTTTGGGGCGAACAAAAGTAAAACAAAAAAAACAATTATTAAATGATGTTTGAACCCGTGTAAATTGCACGGTATTATTATTTCCATTTCATCTATGTCTGAGTTATCTTTCTTTGTTAATCGTTAACTTTTTAATAATATTATTGGTTGCTATAGACATGTTATATTTTATGAAAGAGAAATTAAAGATATTTTTGTCTTAATATTTTATATTTCTTCAAAGTATATTTAGAGTATTTTATGTTGTAATGCAACGATTAAATCAGGCGTTTTTAAAACAAAGAAATATTAACTCTCTGAAATATTAGGCTTGAAAATAAAACTAAAAAAGAAAGGTTTTTCGTGGACCAAATTAGTGCAGGGGGGGGGGGCTATTTTTTCATTCTTACTCATAAAAAATAGTGAAACAAGATCAAATAGTCAGTCAGATTTCATCTTTTTTCTATCTTTCTATTATATTGAATCAGTTGCCAGAGAGAGTGATGGGGGGGGTAGTTGGAGGGAGAAACAGAGAGAGAGGAGGCAGTCAAAGGGAGAGTTATAAAGGGAGAGAGAAAAAGGCAGTCAGAAGGAGAGGTAAAAAGGTGGCAGCTGCATGGATAGGTAGAGAGAGAAAGAGAGAGTTTTAATAGAAAGATGTTACACACATTTTTTAACTGTTCTATTTTGTTATCTGTACTCCGGACAACACCGGGTAGCCCTGATACTCGTTAATGAAAAATAGCTTAGCCAATTGACATCATTTCTCTGCCTATGAATCTATTCACCGTTCATATCTATCCATCTCAATCTATTTATATTTCTTTTCATATCTATAAGCCTTTCTACCATTGTCTATCCATAGTTAATCTCATTTATATATATATATATATAACATTCCATTCCAATCCAGTTCATCTCTCTCTCTCTCTCTCTCTCTCTCTCTCTCTCTCTATATATATATATATATATATATATATATATATATATATATATATATATATATATATATACTATTATATGCTTCCTTTTTTATATCCTTTCAAATCCTACCTGAACTCACTAATTACAATCAGGTTTACACCTTTTTGTTGCTAAATATTTTAATGATAATAGTGTATTTCAATAACGTTCTCATAATAGAATGTCTAGACTTGGTCAGTTTGTCCATAAACTTTCAATGCCTCTCACAAACATCCATCAATGTTAATGCTAACACACAATCACATTTAGTAAGTAACTAGCAGGCAAATCGGTGTTGCCCAGGAATATATTAGAACCCCCCCCTCCCTCTTCATGCGCTGCTATTCTCAGTCTTGAACTGCATGTTACCGTTTCCTTCCTCCCACAATTTCTCTAATTTACAGTTTTCAAGTTATAAATAAAGTAAAAAGGTATCGTTGCCATTTATGAATGTGTGGTGTAAACTCCAACCTATTATTGTAAAAAAAACCTGAATAGAAAATTAATATCATTGTTGGATTCTTCTTAAAAATTAACTTGAGAAAAGTTGTGTTTGATCTTGGTATAAGGCTTTGTTTTCAATCTTATCCCCGGGCAGACAGACGGAGAAATAGACACCACAAATCTATATTTATACAATTATGAGACAGCTTCACACTTATATGCGTGTGTTTTCTTGCTTCAACATAGCTATGTCGCTTTGATAACTACGCATTTAATTATTATTTTTATTAGTTACTATTCATCGAATATTTATTGAAATCAAACATATCAAACACCATTGCTTCGAATAGTTCAGAAATTTAAAAATAAAATAAAATTTCCCAAGAGTTCTGAATTTACGAAAGAAATTTAAACTTCCCAAGAGTTCTACCCGGACAACGACGGGTAAATACGGCTAGTTGAATGCAAAATTATGTTAAAAGATATTCAATCCCAGTTATAGTTGTATGGAAATCTTATATTTCGATTTATGATGAAGATTTATTTACAAATTTCTTCTACTTAAAACTACATTTAAAGTCAATTCAATTGAGATAGGCTCCACCTCATAACAACTTAGTTATAAATATTAGAAGGATGACTCTACCTCAGTAAATTTACCTGTGTCTGTTCTTGCTGCAAATATATGAACAGACTCTCCTCTATGGTTACACGAATAATAGCCCATTCATTGTTTTTTAATTTTTTTATTTACAAAACACTAGTGAAAACGTCACCGAAAAGGACAAATTTTAGTTTAGCTCCTGCTGTGAGCTGCTGGGCCTTTATTTAAACATCTTAATTACTATTATAATTTTATTACCTCCGGAATCCTAATGGGTTTTATGTAAAGTTTAGTGAAATTCTAAGTAATTATTTATTAGTGTTTATAATTGTTATAATGAGTAGTAATAGAAATGGAGGCTCAATTATTGATTATTATTTTTATTGCTAGTAGAATTTTGACTTCCCTATAGGATATATATATATATATATATATATATATATATATATATATATATATATATATATATATATATATACAGGGTGAGCCAAAAGTAGGTGGACAGTAAAAAACATTTATTTAGAGATCACTTATATGTACAATTACATGTAATAAAACAATTATATTAATGAACATTAAATGTTATTTATCAACGCAAGTGTTCAAACTGTTTTCCTTCTTGATTTACACAGCTTTGAAGTTTGCCTCTTACGCTTCGACAAACATTTTCGCACAATGCTGTCCACCTACTTTTGGCTCACTCTGTATATATATCTGATGAGTATTGGATTTTAAAACTAGCTCAAAATTTCGGATTTACACTTATATACAGTTGATGCTTTCTCAGGTATAGCATTATGATAATTAAATAAAAGATGTACTTTTTAAACAGTCATGACTAGTGGTTTCATGCTGTGAGCGATTTATCAGATGGGCTTAACACGTTCTATTTACTACTGGAAGTAGTAAAGAAAGCAGGACACCAGTTTTATAACTGAAACGAAATATTGAATCAAAAAAAGCATGGCTCTGTGTTAATTCTTCTTGTTCTATTTAGTCTATTCTTTGCTTATTACCTTATTCCTATCTGTAATTACACATTCAATCAGATATGTATTTCTTTAAACAAACTTTCACACACACACACACACACACACACACATATATATATATATATATATATATATATATATATAAATATATATATATATATTTGAAAGGAGCAGATGCATAGAATAAGCTCAAAACAATGAAGAGAAAGAGAGAGAGATGTATTGAATAAACACAGATCAATATGAAAGTGTTTATACATAAGTAATTGTTTTTGTGCATATATGTAAGAGAGTCTGTTGTCGAAATATATTATATGAGGTACTTCACTTGTAGCACACCGCTTCCATGTCTCCTAAGAGAATTGCTATAATTGACTTGGAATTGCAGATGTCACTTAAGTATGCTTTGCTCTTGATCCCAACTGAATAAGTATCTCCACATAAAAAGTGAATACAAAAATGGCTTAAACATTATTTCAATTAAAAGTGTCATGCCTCAAGAAATACACCCTCTGAAGAAACAGCAAAAGAATACATTTGTGGTTTCTCCTTCTTGTCAGCTACCCCCCCCCCCCTCGTCCTTTGCCGCAGACAGTGATCGATGCTTATATATCCTAGGAGTTTCGTACATTTTAGCTATACATTTATATAATCTATTTCTAATGCTTCGTTTGTTTGTTTTCATGGACAAACATGTTTTTTTAACCATTTGTATTTAATTAATTATACTTACTTAATTATACTTAATTATATTAATTAAAAGCCGATGATACAATTGGAATTTGTTTTATTGTGTTACAATTTTTTTTGTTTGCTTTAGTTGGGTTTATCTGTTCAAATTTAGTTCAATCTACATAATAATACGCTAAGGCAATTTCATGTTCCTACGTACATTATCACGCTCCACCCATTTTTTTAAAAGATATAATCACTCGATCGCGGATGATGCAATGCAAAAAAAAAATTTTTTTAAATTGCATCTGATGTTGCTGTTGTGTCGAACGTGAAACTCAAACTAAAATACACTTTCTTAGCCTTTGGGATAGGATCAAAGTGTAGTATCTGTTCTGTCCAAAGATAGTACAATAATATTGTGGGGTCTGCATTCGTGACGGACGTCCATAAGATGGAAATATGTCACAAACTCCTACAAGGGTTTTGAAGATAGACCCCCATAAGCACGGCAACAATATAGAACAGATGAAGAATACAACTGTGGAATTTCCACGGGTCCCACTAGTTCTAATTAGTGTTTATAATAAGTATTAGTAGTACCAATATCTTAATTCAAATCTTTTGTCTTTTGACACAGAACTCTTCAGGTTCTGGGCACTACACTAAACTGCATCAGACAACCTTTCCACTCTATCTTGAAATCTATTTTACACAGCATTTTCTAATTTATTATTCTTTTCTTTATTTTTCTTCTGCCTACCCTAGTTCCCGACTCCATAAATTACTTAAACTCAGTTTACCCCAACACGGTTTTGGGTATGACCTTAAATTACATCCGGTGGTGAGATCTCAATTTAGGAGCTTTGGGGAGTGTTGAGTCAATTTGGAGTTTCCATTACTTCAAGGTTCACACTGTCATTTGCAGACCATACATACAAAATATATATACGGCTTTACATTGACACACCAGTTTCTAGTACTAAATGGGTGACCATTTGGGAAGACCAGGTGCTGTATGTAAAAATAATTACTTCAAATTAAAATTAATCTAAAAATCAATCATATACAAAATCATGTATAAAATGACCTAACTATGGTTAACATGACATAAAACTACCACGAACAACAACAACAACAAAATATATGCCTGCAAAACAAATTAGTCTATAAATATTTGAAGACATTAAGAACTTGAAGCTTAAAAATTTTTACCAAAATTTCTGAATTTGGCATTAAATGGCCCTAAAAAGATTGATATGCCGTAAAACAAAACAACCAAACCAAAAGTTCTTCATGCTCAATTTAGTGCAATTATGTCCAATTCTTTTGTCTTAGGAGGTCTGGTTGGTATTCTCCCGCCTTGGTTTTCCATCCTCCTTGATTTTTCATAACCATTTTGTGTTGTACCAGCCGATGCTTATTCTTCTTCTTCTTATTATTATTATTAAAAGAGGTAGGGAAAGGTAGTTGTTTTTGCCCACTTCTACCGGAAGATTCATGGGTAATTTCTGTAAACTGGACAGGCACCTCTGAGATAATCGCAAGAAAAAGTCTAAATGTTGTCGGTTTGGCTTTTGAGAAAATGTTGATAAATGTTGACAGGTGTACAAAGTGTCCATTAAGGGAGTAAGTATTTTTGACCAGCATATCTCTCAGCTTTTTGTAAACGAAGGGAGGCGGGGAAATTCCCGTTCGCCTTTGGGTAGGCCTCGTTCTGACACCTTTCTGAAATATCCTCTACTAATAAATGTTTTAGTGTCCTGTGGGGTTAAAACGCTGTGTCGATAGAACAAAGATTGCTTTTAAGATGGCGACCAACTCCGATTCAGTTGAACCAGTCACAATTTGTCCATGTTAGAACACATTGGAAAAAAGAATAAAGGATAAGGAAAAAATACTTGCTTGGCTTTTACTGTCATCCGTTCTTTAACATTAGCTTTAAGGGCAGCAAAGGTGACCAATGTGCCTATTTAGTTGTGCGATTGTACAGGTTTACAAACAATAAACAAAAATGATTGGGTGGTTAGTTTCAGGTTCGAACCCACACATATTTCCGGGTTTCATTTTATTTTTTTAATGCTCACTATTTTTTTTAAATAAATCAGTAATAATCGGTCCATCATGATCTTACAAACCGTTCCTATGTGAATAAAGTGGACAAAACTTGAAACAAACTTTTTAAATTTTAAACTAAGAGCTCATTTCAGATGTTGTTCACGTGAAAAAATGCACTAACATAAAAACGGTTTGTAAGATCGTATTGTAATCTCTATATATAAAGCAAAGTTGTCTGTATATGTATATGTGTTTCACGGCATCACAATTAAGCGATTAATCTAAGAGCCAAACTAACCACAGATTTGGAATCGGCACCTTCTAACTGATGTCCTTATCGATGTCAGAAGTTCTTGAACCTTTTCTAAAAATCATTATTCAAAATTAAAAGTATGTAAAAATAACATTAGAAACAAATGTTTCGACAGCTTTAGTATTCCATTTTAGCCGACCAAACAACATCAAATCAATGTACATATTTGATATATTGTTTACTTTGAAGAGAAAACATTTATCCTTTTTTATTAAAAATGGATAAAGGAATATTTGAAAAATGTTCATTAATGTATTTTTACTTCAATAATAATTTTAAAATGTTATATTTGTTTCGTTGTTTCATTGTTTCATTATTTATTGCATAGACGGGTACTTCAACCAGTTATATATATATATATATATATATATATATATATATATATATATATAGATTTAGATTTTTCACTTATAAAATAGATCATTCAGTGAAGACCGGGGTTGTTTCAATAAAAACAAGCTCGATGATACTCGATTACAGAGTACAGAGCATTTATATGTGATTTTATGAAGGCTTACCAAAGCATTCCTTTCAGGACACCAATGATCACCATTAAAGATATTTTTTCTTACAAATATTATTTATTCAATAAATTCAATGAATAAATAATATTTGTAAGAAAAAATATCTTTAATGGTGATCATTGGTGTCCTGAAAGGAATGCTTTGGTAAGCCTTCATAAAATCACATATATATATATATATATATATATATATATATATATATATATATATATATATATATATAAAGTAATAAATTGGGCTTATCAACTCGTTACTGTAGTTTCACTTGGACGTATCTAAAATAAAATTTGTCCATTTAATCGATGCATTTAGTGATGAAAATGCAATTTCAACCTTAGGTGTGACAGACCAACGAAAATGCAATTTCAAACTTAGGTGTGACAGACCAACGAAAATGCTATTTAAAACTTAGGTGTGATAGACAGACGAAAATGCTATTTCAAACTTAGGTGTGACAGACCAACGTAAATGGTATTTCAAACTTAGGTGTGACAGACAGGCGAACATGCTATTTCAAACGGAAGCATGACAGACTTACCAATAGACAACGTCTCCTATAGAAATGTAAAGACCGATCTTCAAATAAGAAAAGCTAGAAAAAAGATTGAAAGATTTTCAAATTCTAATTAAGATTTCTGCTTGATTCAGGCCAGTAACACAAGCTCACCATTTACTGTCTGACTTTTGACTATCGAAATTAAACAAGGACACCAAATGATAACAACAGAATAAGGCAGTAATGAAAATTAAAAAATAATATAACTGTCTGTAATTTTTTTGTCTGAAGTGGTGAATGAGGTAATTGGCTTCTGTTATGAATTCCCTTTAATTAGTTCTCCCTTGGTGATGTTGATTTTTAACACTTGCAACGATGATGATGACGACGATGATGATCATCATCATCATGATAATGATGATGATGGCACTAGCTGTGGGTTTCATGACAGTTCCTGATTTACAGTTGAAACAAAAAGAAATTGAGGAATATGCTATGCAAATCTGTTTCTTCTTCTTAGTTATCTGTCATATCCAACGGCATGTAATACTGCATAATCATGTTAACACACCACTTCTCATTAGATCACCGAGGCTAAGCGACGTTGAGCCTGGTCAGTACCAGATGGGTGACCATTTGGGAATACCAGACACTGTACGAGGGAGGATGGCCACACCTCCCTGCAATAACTGCAAAAACTAATGTCATCATCTCTCCTGACTAGGATATACATGCGACTGGAGACTGCTTGCAAATTTAGTATTCCTTAGAAATTTTCTTATTTTAGAGGAAGCCAGCTCAACCTGCTCAGGATGAATTACTGCAGCAGGCACCAAATGATATCCAACAATGGCAGTTCTGTCTCTAACACCAACGAGTCCTCTTATGGCTGTGCACTCCATTGGTTACCAGCTTCATCGAGATAGAAGTGGTTACCTGTGCAAAGAGTGCTGATGAGGATGTGCATATCTAAGCAGCAATTCTTCAGCAGAATTAAGTGGCAAGAGTGAACCCAAGACAACCAATACTCTTTCACAGCTGTAGATAGCTGCCATCAAAGGACGACTTATCATGCGCCACCAAGCACGTTGAAATTTTATGAGCTAGATAGTCGTTGACCCTACAAGTAGGTTCATCTGCTATTGGTCAAGTCTTAATTCTAATCAGGCTGGGTGACGATCCACCTACCTCACCATCCTAGTATATGTAGCAGGTATTACTGGATTGTGTAGTACGAGTTGTACTAATCAAATGATCTGTACACACACAGATATATAAAAGAGTTTTATTTACCTACAGAAGAGTTTTATTTACCTACTAGACACCATCCTGAGGCGTCTTCAGTCTCTCTGTACAAGGGTTTGTCAGGACAACCCGATATGAGGATACTTCACTCTACAAGTAAATCCTGACCAAATATTCAAAATAACATAGTATTCGAAGCCCAAATAAGATCCCTTCGACACAGCTATATTCTGGCTCATACGAGGAATGGTGCACCTTCTCCTAGTGATATTACCTCAAGTAACAACACTTAACTAGATACTCCACCAGACTAGATGAATTCTTGTCCTGGAATCCGATAAGACCAAGAGATCACAAGAAAGATATACTATAACATAGTTTACTGGTCAATTGGGGAAAGGAAAACTAATGTTCTTCACTTCTTTACGAACTCAACATTTGAGAGGTGGAGGAAGAATTTTGATTGAACACTCAGGTATCTATGTATCTCATATAAAGATCAAGTGTTAGCCCCAAAACGACTACGATATATACATATACTCTCAATCCTCAAGCCAAGTCTTTTTCACTTGTTCCTTCTCATACTGCTTTTCGATTCGTTCCTTCCTTTGCTGGCTTCTTCTCAGCACTTACTAATTTATTTTCTGTTTTTCTATCACCTATGCACTTCCCATCAAAAGAAAATGTCACCCACCAATAGAATCGTTAATAACATTGAAAATTCTTTTTGCAATCCAACCATATTTGGTACAAATAAACTTCAGTCTATGTCTGACTTGTTCACCATATTTCAGTCATGAATGACCAAAAGTCTTTGTTTTATCGACATTCAACGATGTGTCTAAATGTGCACCTGTGCATTGCAAGCGCACCTGGATGCGACTGATTTGGGCTGTGATGGCTTTCTTCATTTCAGGAATAGTCTGAGAATTGTTTTTGATATACATTATCTTTGAGATAACCCCGCAGATAAAAATATGTGGGGTTATGGTTCGATGAGTGTGAAGCCCATTCAAGATCACACCTCTTACTGATGAGATGATCACGAAAGTGTCTCCCCTTATTATTAAATGGTGATAAAACAAAGAGTGTTGGATATTTATGACTAAGACCTGGTGAACAAGTTATGCATAGACTGAAGTTTATTTGTACCAAATATGATTGGATTGCAGAAAGGATTGTGAATGTTATTAATGATCTCGTGGGTGACATTTTGTGGAGTTCACCTTATATCTTAGTGTCACTTATTAAAATATATATTTCATATTCTACACCTATACCTTTATTGTCGCTGCTGGTTTAGTATTATGAGATTGGAGTAGTGTTGAGGAGATATGGATAAAAATGCTATGTTATTTGTAGAAATCTGATTTTCCTGACCAAATACTTGTCGAGTTGCTGCAGTTGTTTAATTGGCCTGCTTCGTTTGTGGGTGGTCATTGCTCTGAGATTGCACGTACTGATTTTCACGGCAAACCAGTTTGGGACAATCTTCTGCCCACTCACACTTCTTCATCGCGTCAGTCCACACCCTCCCCTTTGTCTTATACCAGACTAAGCTTAGTAAATTTCTCTATACTCTTATATGTTGATCGACAGAGAGGATGAGACTAATCCCCAATCCTATCAAGCAGCTTTGTTCATTTCCAGCTGAAACTGATATAAATCCTCTCGACAACTGATAGATTTTCCCCTGACAACTTTTGCTTTACTTTAGCATCACACAAATGTCAACCCTTCGATCGTTTTCAATGAAATGTTTCTCCATTTCTTTTCATTGTCATCAAATTGTAATTGTTTTCTGCATCGATGATTTATCATTTTATTTTTCTCCTCCTTTATCGTCTTCTGGATAGTTCGCTTTCTCTTTATGTTTCCTTCTTTATTCCCTTATCGTTTAACTCCCGTTATTTCTTTGTAATTCTATGGTAATTTCATCTCTCTCTCTCTATCTCTCTCTCTCTCTCTCTCTCTCTCTCTCTCTCTATATATATATATATATATATATATATATATATATATATATATATATATATATATATATATATATATATATATCATTACAGAAGATTAAGAGACAACATCGGCACTGTCGATTTCAAATCCAAACATAGGAGACCTATAGTTGGCCTCCTATACCGGACTCTCTTCAGCCTCTGTTTATGTCTGTCTCTTCGGAAAATCTTTCCGAAGACACAGACATAAACAGGCCAACTATAGGTCCTCTTAGTTTTCATTTGAAACTAACGGTACCGATATTGTCTTAATTTTATGTAATTACATATATGAATAAATATTACGCTCTTATTTTTGGATTGTTTTCAAATCAACCAAAGTGATCGATCGTCAAAAATAAGAGCAGAATATGTGTTTTTATTTGCATACTATACACTTAGAGTTCTATTGAAAGGTACCGAGGGTTCTTGTCTCTAGATTCACTGAAGTTTTTATTATTTTATTAAACTCCAAGCTATCAGAACGATGATCAGCCAATCAACGAGAACCCGGTGGTACCTTTCAATAGAATTCTTAGTGTATAGTATGCAAATAAAAACACATATTCTGTTCTTATTTTCTACGATCGAGCACTTTGGTTTATTTGTTTCTGCTTATACTAGATACACATTTTATATATTTTAATTCTCTTTCTGTTTTCTTCTCTCATAAAACGGTCTTTTATTTATGCAACACTAGGCGTCCCTACCCGGCGTTGCCTGGGATGCAGTGAAGTCATTTTAGTTTTTAATTTTTATTTGTTGGCCCATTTTTTTTAATTTCTCAGATATTAACTTTTGTTACATGTTACTTAGCTGTAATATGTTTTTGATAGAAAATGTAAAATGATTGCCAGATTCAAAAGGTCACTTAGATATAATCAACAAGGTTTTACTTCACCTGTCCCCCATGTGTCTGATTGGATGGTTAAGTCATGTAACCAGATAGAAGGATTTGAAATGAAAGACAATTGCAGGTTAACATTAATGGAAAAAGCATGTGTTGAAATTCGGATAGATAGGGGCATTTAGATCCACCACCACCACCAACACAACTTGCTCTGAAGGCAAATAGAAATAACACATAGCTATGG
Source organism: Sepiola atlantica (assembly GCA_963556195.1). Classification (NCBI taxonomy): domain Eukaryota; kingdom Metazoa; phylum Mollusca; class Cephalopoda; order Sepiida; family Sepiolidae; genus Sepiola; species Sepiola atlantica. Next base: position 88,417,246 of record OY744522.1, on the reverse strand, counting down.
AAAAATGGATCCACGGATATGTTTAATTAAGTTTAAGAATAGTCTGCATCTCCTTTTTCCATAAGTGGTCCAACTACTTGTCAGAGAGAAGTACCAGAGATCATCGTCAACCCCACACTACGAGTATGGGGGGAGACAAGCAACATTCGTACCACCTCATTGTGAGGATATACAAAACTTTATCTTACTGCTTGTGTATCTCTTTACTCGGGAGGAAATAAGAGTTTCTTAGGAGAATTTGGTTTGAAATTATGCAGAAATCCCCCTCCTCTCATTTTAAAGATTTTGGTGGATTTAACGGTGATCCATTTCATGACATATCCTAGGTTACAGTTCTTGATGACCTTCTTATGACACTGAATATCATTCTTTTTGTCAGACTTATTTTTTGGCCTCTTCCAGACAGCCAGGGTGCTTTTCATTGAAATAAAACCCAAATCTCTTGATAATTGTTCTGGAAGCTTTCAAACTGATGTTCACTGTCATTGTGGCCATTCTTGAGTTTGAACAAGGCAATTATTTTCCTTTTCTTAGTGTCTACCAAGAAGGCAGAGTTATCTGATAAAAAAATCTATACTCGTTTTATTCTTTTTATTCTATGACTGACCCTAACAGTGTTGAATCTAGGATCAAAGAGTTGCATCTTTTCAGAAAGAATCAGTTATACTGTCTGACTGGAAAAGCTATGTATATAATAATGTCTTTGTTCCTTCATTAGTATGCCCATTTTCACCTGTTTGTAATGATGGATTCGCCCAGATGCAAACAAAGATTTAAATTTAAGATTTCATATAAACATTTACTTTGTTGCCATACTTTCCTAAATAATCTTTTTCAACTGCCAAATTTCAAAAGCCTATCTTCAGAAGATCATGGAGTTTCATCGGATGTCCCACTGGTTTGTCAGGCGAGAGCAGGCTCAAAGTATTCCCTCAAATAATGGCAATGGAGAGTGTCGGTTGATCTATATATTGATATTGTATAAATAGTGTAAACGTACTGTGTAATTTGATTTATTTATTTTTAAGGGTTGAATTGGGAAGATAGGTAAAAAGGGAGATACTCAAGAGGCATAACAAACAAATAATTTTAGTAAACAAAACAAAAATATTTAAATAAATCTTTCGAAATTTTTAATTCATGGATAGAACAGACAAACGTGTCAAATAGAATTATTGCATTAACGTTTTTAATTCTATGAAAGACATTGTAATTTTAAAAGGTTGTTTTTTAAATGTATTACGTGCATGATAAAATTGTTACATTTTTATATAATTAGTTTTGTTTCAACCCAATATTTCAGGAAGTTAATGTGTGCTTCTGCTTTAAAAACATGATTTTAAATCATTACATTACAACATAAAATAAATAAAATAAAATCATTTCTTAAAATGTTATCTATATAATAAAATTGCCAGACAACATATCATCTGTTTGTGGTAATTCATGTTCAAACATAACATTTTAAAACGTTTTTATGGAGAGGTTATAATTTTAAACAATTAATGTAACAACCAAACGATAGCAAAACTCCCAAATTAAGGACATACTCAGAACCGGGTCGGAGTAAATAGAGTTTGAGTGGTTGTGGAGTGGGATTTTTATCCCTGAAAGAAACTTCAAGTCTTAGACTAGAGAAAAAAGGAGATCTACTTGAAGACAAGTGCACAAAGTTGAATTAGGGTGACAGCTTTCGAAGAAAAGGAACAACAACCGTGTATATTAGTTGAACAATTTTACTTAGGCAAGTAATGAAGAATGATATACAAAACAGTAAAAGATACATATACAGAAAGATAGTTTGCAAACTTGTGCATCCGCATAACTTATTTTGTGTGTGTGAAGAATTACGCTCGCTTCGGGCCCTAACAGTTGTTGGCTCTTCTGTCCACCTACTGTTTGGTGCTTGTGTCGTAAGACAATCCCCATTGACCAATGTCGGCCATAATAATGAAAATAGAAAAGAGGTGGAAGCCCTAAGGTTTGAGTTTATATAGTCTGGCTCATGTGACACCCTAAGTGAGCAGTTTTACCTTTTGACTCATCCACACGACCCTTAAAAGGATAAGGGAAAACAACGACACTAATCTATAATTATAAATTCCAATATTTAATATTTCTAAATAAAAATATTTGATAGAGTTGGGAGCAGAATTTTTTTGTTTTTGTTTTTAAATAGAAAAGGTAGAAAAGACTTGGAAAGATGGATCTTGGGTAGGGTGTGGGAGTAAAACAAGGGTATCTGAGGCAGTTTCATGCAATGAACGTGTGAGTTGATGAACAAAGAAAAGTGGCTTAAAGATACCAATATATCCGTTTGACTGATATCTGCTTAATCTTCTACGTCAGTGTAAACAGTTTTCTTCTGCAAACAGATTAAACAACATAATTATCTATTTCTATAAAAGCCTTATTAACACAGTTATTTTAATTATTATTTTATTTACTTCGTCTTCCGTCCATCTCCCCCAACCCACACCTATGAATTTTTTTTTTTTTTTTTTGCCGTTTTTTTTTTCTTTTCTTTCTTTCATTCTTTATTCGTTTCTGATTCATTTCTGTGTCTTTGAATTCTTTGGTTTTTCAAACAAAAGACTTTCCATTACAATTTCCCAAAGCTTTGAATTCTGACACCTCTGAGAAAACTTCCAGGGAATTACAGGTTTCCTCGGTTCCATTCGGAGGTGCAACATGTAATTTTACCGAAATATGACGTCACATACAAACTGACATTTTGCAAATGAACGGTCAGTTTTTCCTTGCTCTATTGTGGCCATTTAATTACAGGCTGCTATTACAAAACCTTAATGAGTGAAGAAAACGAAGAGAGAGAGAGAGAAAGAGTGGCAAAGATTGGGGAATGGGAGGGAACGAGCAGTGCCAAAATAAAGATGGAAAGAGAGAGAGAAAGAGAGAGAGAGAGAGAGAGAGAGAGAGAGAGAAAGATATAGAAAAGTCAGGGCTTGGTGGAACCAGGAGTAGGAGAAGGGAGAGGAGGAGAAAGAGGAAAAGAAGAAGAAGCAGTATTATTATTATTAGTGTTACCTCCAAATAGTAAATGTCATTTTCATCCTGTTTGTATTAATCTTATTGAATATATCATTAAGTTGTTTGTGTAATTTCATTGTTGTCACCTTTGAAGAGAAGAGTTTCTTGAGTGTGCACTTATTCCCTTGTAATCGGGGGGGGGGGGGGGATATTAATATTATTATTTTGTTTCGCCTTTTTTTGAGTTATCTCCCCTTTTAGCTATCTTCTTAATTAAAAAGAAAATATTGCAGAGAACATTTTCATTATTATACAATATTAATACTCAGATCAAATTCTGTTAAATATTTAATTTGATGATTACCAAAATTCCCCTCTTAATCTCATTTTTTACTATTATTTTTGAATTGATCAAATTTCACCTTAAAATCTTCTATGCTATTACTGTTCTTAATCTGATCTGGCAACTTCTTCCAAAAATATATTACTCTATTAGTAAAAAAAAATCAATTGGTTAATAGATCTAGTTTATAAATAATTTCGAGATAGGTAAAAATTATGAACAAATTTATAGGGAAAACCTTCACCCAGATTAAAATTTGCCTTTTCTTTCTGGTTGTAGACACAAGAAAAAAAAAATAGGCTAAAAAAATTACTTTCAATTCCTTACAGTCTATTTATGTCTCTGTCTATCTCACTCTATCTCTCTCTCTCTCTTTATATATATATATATATATATATATATATATATATATATATATATATAATGTGTCACTGCTAACATTTATATATCTTCTGTCTTTATACATATATCAAATCTATCTTCCATCTTTATATATATGTAAGGCCCGTCCATCCATCTGCACATTGGCTCCTATATGCATCCATGCATGTAAACAGAAAAAAGAGGCAGTGGTGGGAGAGAGGTGAAACATGCAGTAACAGTAAAATGCGTACACACAGGGAAGGAAAGATACAGTAATTCTCACGTGTTGATATATGATTAAAAGAAATAAGAAATCTTACTTGTTTTTTTTTGTAATTTAATTTTCCCGCCTTTTCACAAATACATATGTGTATTATGATATAATCATTTTTACCAAAAAAATATACTATTTATTAAAGTATGATTTATACATATGCTCTTCAGTAACCCCAGAACTAACCCTAAGGCCAAGAATGCAGGGATCAGGGTTGAGATCCTAAATTCGACTTTGTTTCATAATTCAGAGGTGACAATGAGCTTTGGTCGTAAGCATCATACAGCAATCAAAATGGCTGGCAAACAAACTTGCGTCTGAAAATCTTACATAAAAAAAACAAGTAGAAAAATGAAATTCAAATTTCGTTACAGATAAATATTTAATGTGATAATAAGTAAAATATGTCAAACCAGCTTACCAAACGTGACGAGAAACAAATAGTGATGTAACATGCATGAAGTCACTTTCTGGAAGTGATGTAGCATACTGAGACATGGCAAAAAACATGCTAGATTCTCCCTCTTGGATTCTGTCTGCAAGACGAGACAGACGTGTTTTAAATGACTTCTTTTCTCCCCCTAGGAGGAGCGTGTTGGAGGAAAACTGCTAATGTGTAACTCTCTTAAAAAAGTAAAATTTAGAAAAATATTAAGACTCAAAATGATAATGGTTGTCACTATTACACATTGCTGACGAGTACAAAGAAAGACAACAACAACCTATACTCGCTGCAACTACGATCAATATTTAACGTCACACCATTTTATGCTAGAAATAATCACTTTCCATCTTCATCGACTTTCTTGTTGATGCGCATAACAGATTGACAAATATTAAATGCATCTTATATAAATTTTGCTAGATGTAAGTGTGTGTGTCCCACTGAAGTCGAATGACGTCATAATACGTCACATTGATTTTAAAATATCAATGAATGACAACAGCCTCTACGTATATCTTACTATGTTTGTTTTGTTTCTGTTTTTTTTAATATCACTGAAGATTCATTCTTTTAAATTTTATTATATAAAAAAGAGAGAGATAAAGAAGTATTAGTTAAAAATAATTAACATTTGTTTGTTTTCATTAATAATGCATGCGAATGTGTAAATAAGTAGTAGTAGTAGTAGTAGTAGTAGTAGTAGTAGTCGATGGAAGTGCATTTCATAACACAAAAAGAAAACGTATTTTGTATTTTATATTTTCAGAAATATTACCAAGTATCCCAATCAAATGAGAAATAAAGACATTTAAAGTGATTACAAATAATTATGTATCTCATAAAAAAAAATTTTCGGGAGAGGGTGGAGATTTTATTTACTTTTCTTTGTCTGCGTAGGATTGGTGTTTATTTGTATAGTATGAAACCTGATCAAATGACTCATGTATGCATAGGCCAATCTGTTTGTTCCACCTTCATATACAAAAGTGAGTCAAAAGTTTTGCCATATCTTGCACAGTTTGTCAGCTTTGAATGTTTTCGTGAGATCGCGAAGGTGATGGACCATTCTGTATGCTGAGCTTCCCTGATTCTTTCTGAATGCTGCTCTACAGCTTCAAGAATCGCCTCAGAATTCAGAGTTTTAGGCCTGCCTGATAGTCGAGATTCTTGCGATCTGAGCAAAATTTCTTGAACCATTTCTGGCTACTGTACTTTGACGAACTGCTCCTTCATCTTTCACACAACAAATGTTGCCTGGTGCTACCAGATCAGGCTGTCTGAAGATATCGGCTTCCTGGCATTGATGTGTTATTGTTATTTTCTCTTTGCAAAACTCAGTCATGTTCTGCAAAATCCAAAACAAAAAACAACAATTTCTCTTCCCCCCTTTTCTCTCCCCTTCCTCCTCTCATTCCCTTCTCCCCTTTCACTCAACCAAACACCATGAATAAATACTTGAACATATAAAGAATTTGAAGCATAAAATCTTTTATCAAAATGACCCGATTCGGTATTAAATAACCTGAAAAGGTTTGATATGCCATAAAACAAAACCACCAAACCAACCAACAAATGTTGTTCGTTGTTTCTGCATAATTATTGCCCAATTCTAACGCGTAAAATATACGTTCTCGAATTAGACGATGTTGGATATTCTGTGTCTTTCAAATCACACACGAAGTGAAGCAATACACATCGTGCCAGTGCACCAACTGCCACGATGCTACTAACCAATGCAGGTATCTTCCAAGACTTGAACTGCTTCGGTCATGTGTTATATAAAAGACAAGCAGTGGCATGCAGATAAGAGGAGCGGTGGCCCCGGGCATTCAAATTAGTGAGGGTATCTAATCATATTCAAACTATCTCCCTTTCTCATAATATTTCTCAGTACTAGGACTTATACTTGAGTCCTTGGGGCATACAATCAAAGAGTTGGCCTGGGCATCATAAGACCTCTGCACACAAACTAGCATGTATGCAAATATTGCAAAACGTTTGACTCACCCTTGTATATCAATAGAGCTTATACCTTTTATTACAAACAAGGGGACGCCCCAAAAATCCCACCCATGGAATTGTTAATAACATTTGCAATCCTTTCTTCAATCAAACCATCTATGGTATGAATAAACTTCAGTCTATGCCTGACTTGTCCACCAAGTGTCAATCATGAATGTCCTACAGTCTTTGTTTTATCGCCGTTCTATGATACGCACACATGGATACGACATGCAAAACTTTCAATAACTCTGAAACACTCCTCTTTTGGCACTGGCCTGATTTTGGCTTTAACGGTCCTCTTCAGTTCAAGAATGGAATTGGGCAATATGTTAAGAATAGTTTCGGGATTTTTTTAATGGACATTATTTTTTAGATAACTCCACAGATAAAAATCAAGGAAGCTATAGTCCGGTGAGTGTGAAGCCCATCCACGATCACACCTCTTACTGATGAGACGATCAGCATATAATTAAATGGTGATAAAACAAAGAATGTTGGACATTCATACTGAAACTTGGTTGAACAAGTCAAGCATAGACTGAAATTTATTTGTACCAAATATGCTTGGATTTCAGAAAGGATTGAGAATTTTTTTTTTTTGGAGGGGTGGGGGCTGTACTTGATATCTTATTATGTAAATCTATATTTAATTAGTCACACATCCCCAATGTTTAATTTAAATTTTAACAATTTTGTTTTCATTTTCGTTGTATTTTTGTTTTGTTTTTTATTTCTCAGTTCCAGGAAACATTCATTCCGGCGTGTCTGGTAATGACAGTATAATAGCAACTGGAGTGTTCTCGGCGAAAGAACTGCTTCGAGTTACAAGACGTGAGTAGATAAAAAAACTTTTAGGATATTTTCTTTTCTTGTCTGTTCACGTGGGTGTCCAGCAAATTTGCCTACAACAATTTATCTACAAATACAAAAATTCATCTACAAATACAATTCAAATACAACAATTTATCTACAAATACAATTTAATCATGACAGTTCATCTACAAGGTTTATATAAAGACAGAGTAATGAAATTTATATTCTGAATAAAAATGAAAGTACATGTTTAAAAGGAATTAAACAAAAATCCTAAAAATGAAGTTTTGAGCATCGAATACAATGGATGAAATGTATTCAACAAAAGATTCCTTTGAAAAAGTTACGAGGGAATGGCATACAACAATATGAAAACACTGCGTAAAACGTTAAAAAAAATGTCTGCAAATCTATATTTCCGCTTCAAACATCGTACAAATATGATTTCTGTATCAGAATTTTTTTTTCTTATGAATGCGACCGAGAATTTTATGAAAAGCAGTTTAATTCAAATTTCACTCGTGTGTGGTGTAGATGTTTCTAATAAAAAAAAAAGATTTAATTGATGATTGTAAAATTTTCATACATTAATTTGGTAAAAGAGATTTGTCTTCCTGAATGGCAGCTGTAAAGTAGTGTACATTTTATGAAACAGTACATTGGAATAAATAGTATTATGTTTTTTAATCAATTTGGAAAATTTAATAGCATTTAAAAACCAGCAATTTCAATGTGGCTCATTATAATTTATAACAATTCATTAATTCAATAATTGATTTGATAAAATTAATATTAATAGTTGATTATTAAGTGTAACTATTACTTATATTATTAATTACTAGCGGAACCCATAGAAATTCCACAGTTGTATCCTTCATCTGTTGAATGTATATTGCTGCTGTGCATTCTATGGATGTCCAGCGCAAACGCAGACCCCATGATATTATTGTACCACCTTTGTTCAAACTGAAACATACACTGGTTAATGTAGTTTCATAATATGTCTAGTAATGGGGGCATATCCCAAAAATTCTTGTGTTTGTGAAATATTTCCGTTCTGTGGACGTCCAACGCAAAGCAAATCCCACAATATTATTGTACCATCTTTGGAGAGAACAGATACTACACTTTGATGTTACGCCAAGAAAATGTATTTTAGTTCGAGTCTCACATTCGATACAATAACGACCTAAGATGAAATTTCAAAAAATTTTTTTTTTTTACATTGCCTCTTCGGCGATCAGGCGATCCCATCTTTTAAAAAAGAGGTGGGGGTGATATACATACACGCGAACATGAAATGGCTTTAACGTGTTATTATATAGATGTATATTTATTATTATTATTATTATTATTATTATTATTATTATAAAACGTTTTTATTTAATATTTAAAATTAATATACAATAAATAATTTAAGAAGAGTGAGAATTTTTTTCTTCTGAATTGAAAATGAGCTACTCATTGACAAAGAAATATATTTTTCTAATAGATTTTATGAAAACATTTTGAACTAAAACAGAAGGCTTATAGATAAATTGTATTTGTAGATGAATTGATTCTAGGCAAATATAGAATTGTATTTGTAGACATTGTTGTAGATGAATTTACCTAGAACTGTCAAGTGAGGGTGATTATAGTCAATTTGGGAGTTAGATTTTTCAGTTCTGTTAAATAGTAAAATATTTCATGTTAATAACAAATCTCTTTAGGAAATAAAATTCTTATCAAGTATGACAATTTCCTAACCTAATCTATAGTAGACCAACTTTCAGTCTTGAGAGACAATGGATGCCACCTGTAAGGGTGGCTGTGTAGAAAGTCTATAGTGAAGCTAGGGTACCTCTTCTAAAGCACTATTACTCAAGGCCAGTAGTAAGGAGAAGTCTAAGACGACTGCAAATAAACAAAGAAAGACTGGTGTTATTTTGGAGTTTTCTTTCTCTTAGACTAGTTGCACAACCAAAGCTTAAGTCTAGTCTACCCTACTATTTAATCCATAGCTGAAGGAGATATATTTGACTACTGGCACAAGAAACAATAAGACAACTACCTCAGCCACTAAACTAAACAAGGTTTTCTGAATAATCACACAACGCCTAAGTCTTGCTGAAGAAAACAAAAAAATTGCCCCCAGTCGAATAGTTACTGTTTTAAAAAGATTTAAATTGTCTTCGTTTTTCTTCTTTTTTGCATATCTTTGAAGTGTCATGTGGTCATACAACAGTTTTCCACTTTTTTACACAGTCTTTTGCATTATTGTTGTACTCTGAAAGATCTTTCAAGCTGCATCGGTTGGGCAGCAAAGGGCAGACATAGCAATGTTGCATTGTATGGTCATACGCTCCACATTCACTGATGGTTGGATTAGTTTTGTAGCCACATCTGGCTATAGTAAATTTTGATCGCCCCATTCCCATTTTCAGGCAGTTGAGTGTTTTCCACTTGACCCAAGGTGCTTCTGAGCCAGGAGGACGAGACTCAGAATGGAGGATTCCCATGTCTTTTTCTAGCCCTCTGGTTCACAGCTGTAATCTGGTCTCTTTCTGAGATGTTGTTAAGGGCTCAACACGGTTGATGAAGTCGTTTAGCTGTTAGTTCATTTCCATGAAGGAGATGGCATTCATTATTGGTAACCTTTGTAATCTTTAATTTGTTATAATAAATAAATATAAATTTGTTTTCTGAATTAAACGTAAAAGCAAAATATTTTATGCTTTCAATATGTTTCAGATTAAAAAAAAACAATCTTCTTAAATTCTTTCGAACATTTCATCCAAACTCTTTGTTTTATCCGTGTTTCAAAAGAGCTCCTTGTGTTAAAGCGGAAGTTTTCTCTCCTAAATAAAATGAATTAAAATATAGGTTGTCATCAAGATTAAAATATTCTCATCATATACGTTTAAATATTTGTTAAAATCATGTTTATTAAATAAAAATCTAAAATGTTTAAATACACAAGTGTGTTTTTCAATTATAAATTAAAATCTTATGCAAGATATTCTTATGTTTATATATAGCATTGAACATTAACTTGATTGGAACTCTTCACAGAAAAGAAATGATAAAAATCCGATGCAAACAAAGGCCATTATTTATTTTCATTCGTTCGAAATTATTAAATGTATCTTTTACTTTCTATGTGAAAAGATCAGATGACTTCAGAAAGTTCCTTTGCTTTTTTGTGTATTTGATTTTATATTTATGCATTTTGAATTTCTTACAAACTTGTTAGACAACTAGATTTTTCCAAAGATTTTGACATTAAACAAAAACAAAAGAAAATGGATTCTGAAGTTTTATAATTTATCAAAAAGTATTTATTATTTTTTGGGTTATTTTTTGGTCAAATAGAAACAACTATTTGTATTTTATTAAATCAGAATTAAATAGTTTGGTAGCAAGGCCATACCTATATCAGGCCGAGAGATCTAACATTTGGGAAGCTCTACTGGAGGCAAGATTGCCAGTCAGTTAGCAAATATATTTTAGCTTCTAACATTTCATTCTCTTTGTTCCGAGAAAATTCTGAAAGGGAATTCCAACCTATTAAATTTATTTCAGCCGAATCAATTTTTCTTCAAGAAAATATCGACGTTTTCAACAACACGTTTTTTTACACAAAAAAGGAAAAAATGGTATTTCTTGAAGAAACAAAGCCGTCAATATGAAAAGAAAACATTAAAAAACATTATATAAAACTAACTAGCATATTTGGCTTAAAAAATTAAAATATTATAAACTACTGTTTCAAATTTTTTTGATTAGTAATGGTGAAAAAATAGTTCTCAATAAAATTCACTTTTTACTTTTTACAGTATAATCAAAATGTAATTTATTATATGATATAATACATAAACTCAGTTGAAATAAATTTGATGGGTTATATATCTTGGCCTGTTAAAGGTATGGCCTTGGTTGATAGTTATTTTAAAACAATTGAAAGAGCATTTAAAATTTATTCGTCTTGGACAGTTTGCATTTATTTTATTCTAAACCTATGGGGAAAAGGAGGCGTTGGTTTACTTATCTCCGATATATGGATAAATAGTAAGATAATCACAGTGCTTATGTCTTAGGTTAGGATATTTGATAAGAGGTCAAGTCGATGATCATTCTTCGGTTACTCTCCAACCCAGTAGAACCTGATGCATGTCACTTGGAAATTAGACTAGCACTGCTGGGAGGAGGTTCTTGACATGTCCACTAAAAACTTAAGTCATAAGAAACATACTTATATATATATATATATAAGTATGTTTATGATTTCATAAACATTCTCAGATTACCACCAAACATTTGATCAAACTTTTGTGTATAACTGATTTGATATTTTTAACCCCTTCTCGAATTTTTCTATCTGAGATTTTGATCATTGGTTTTGTGTGGAAAAGGCATGAGATATCTTGAGAAAATATGTATGTTACAATGTAAACTGGTAACGCAATTTTATGTAGTTTGTAGACGAAGCTGTAGTGAAGTACAGATAGTAGGCCTAAAGAGGACAATGTCAATCCTTAAAAGAGGCCTTGGATATAAATTTAACTAATAAGGAAACCAAGTGTTATTGATTTCTATAATGGGCAAACATGCAAACTTTCTTTTCTGATATATATATAAATAAATGGTAATTATTTTATATATATATAGATAGATAAATGATAATTATTTCATATATATATATATAGATAGATAGATAAATGGTAATTATTTTATATGTATATATATATATATAGAGAGAGAGAGAGAGATAGATAGATAGATAGATAGATAGATAGATAGATAGATAGATAGATAGATAGATAAATGGTAATTATTTTATATGTATATATATAGAGAGAGAGAGATAGATAGATAGATAGATAGATAGATAGATAGATAGATAGATAAATGGTAATTATTTATTGTCATAAGAAGCTCTATAGCCCTTTTAGTAATTTTTTTTCATTTTCTTAGAGAAAATGAAATCATGTGCAGTACTTTCTATTCTGTACACAATTCAATACAAAAATCATGTTTTGAACTGAAAAACTTTCAAGTTTTAAAAAAAGCTATACTAATATTGACAATTGTTTTCTTTTCAATAATTTTGTTATGCTTTTTTTTTAATCTCAAATAAATTTGTCTGGAAGAAATTCTTTAGGAGAGGAAACTCTGAAAGTGTGATATTTTGTTTAGAATGCAATCGAAAAAAATTCCACTTGTCAAAGAAGTAAACAAAACAATCAAGTCCAAACCGATCCATACACCCCCTCCTATCCCTGCCCATCACCTCCACAAAGGATTACTGTAGATACTGCTAACGACTTAGGAGGAGATATTATCTACTTTTATCTATCGTTAGCAACAAAAGTGACATTAATGCTGATAGTATTTTTATCGACAACGAAATAAAAGTATTCTAATCAAAGTGGGTGAGTTGTTGGAGCAAAACTGTTACCAACTAAGAAAGTTGAGGTTCATTTCTTTATTTAATTACTAGCTGTCCTTAACCGGCGTTGCCCAGGATTCAGTGAAGTCATTTTAGTTTTTAATTAGTATTTGTTTGTACATAAGGTAGACAACTGCTATACTATTCTTCAATCTAAAATATGAGTTACCTCCCTTGCTGATTTTTATATTTTGGATGATTATTTAAAAAATCTTCATATTAGCAGTCATCCGGACCAGAATAAGTAATTTTTGAAATAAAATGTAGTGAAGTACGTTATCATATTGCCAATAACATGCTACAAGAATCTTGTCTTGTCTTGAGTTATCCATCAAATGATGGTGAAACAACTTTTATATAATGACTGATTGTATATGCAGCACGCCAAACCTGCATATAGTCCATGGTACTCCACTAACCGGAAAAGTTATGCCTTACCATTGTTAATATATATGATCATCTGCAAAGCCATACCTCATCTCATCAGTTTGTCGATGCGTGCAACTGGAACTACTGCTACTCGTGGAATAGCAGGATTTGTAGTCAAGATTTACTCCTCTAGATCTATGCATATGCAAGGTAGCCTCGAGAAGGGTGTGGCTCCTCACTATGCATGAGCGGTCATTCATTATGGTGAGGCTAAATTTTGTACATGGCATAGTGCTGTAATGTATGGAGGCCAGTCGGGACATCACTGGAGGCCAACTTGGAAAGTTACTACTCCTCTGCAAAACTTTTACGCTCAAACAGTAACAAATAAAAATTGGTTAGTCAGAAGCAAATTTGATTTGTCAGCTTAAATGCTATTTGAATCTGACTTTGAAAATCCGACAAAATAACTTTATATATTAAATGATGACTCTTTTGGCTCCTCTTATTTTAGTCAATGATCACATTTCAATTTTTAATGGAATAAAAAACTGAAAATAAAATGATATCTGCATCTATACACAATTGCCTTAAATATCACAGAATATAGTAACTGCTTAAATAATTGTATCATTTTTTTTTCTTTATTTTAAGTTATCTCTCTTTTTAGTGAGATTTAAAAAAATAAAGAGAAGGAAAAATATAAAAGTCTGTGTTCATTTAGCAGCAGTAGTTCATATTTACTTGCCTCCCCATGAGAACAAAGTTAGACACAAGGTCGGTTATTTATATTAAAATCTCAAACTCCCCCAAAAGGGGCGTTCTGAATGGGACAAAAATAAAAATTTGGGGTACCAATCATCTGACGAATCACTCACAGCATGAAATCAGTGGTCATTATTGATTAAAAACGTGTAATTTATTCAATTATATATATATATATATATATATATATATATATATATATATATATATATATATATATATATATATATATATCCCTCTACAGTTCAGTTGAAGATTTTTGAGATCACCTTTGCAGTTTCTCATCTCTTTGACTTTTAATGAGGAGATTCACAGCAGGGAAGATGAAATGGCAATGTGGAGGGAATGGGTCAGATCAAAATGGAAGATTTATATTTGGCTCAATCTGTCACCTCTCTCTCTACCAACAGCCCCAATCTCCTTGCTGTATCTTGTTCTAAATTTGGGCAAACAGCTGCTCGAAGATATCGATATTGATAAAGGTCAGATTTGTTTTCAGCACTGTGTGCCACTTGGGACATAAAAGTCATTAGTAATTAATTAATGAAGTTAACCGTGGATGTTTTAGAATTAACTCAATTTATTACTTCATCTCTTAAATTCCTTCTGATAAAAATATCTCAAATCAGCATTTTCTTCTATTAAGAACCTTTCGAATATTAGTACATGAAGCAGTGAACAATATATCAATATTTACCTTAAGCCAAAGTTGCTGCCTAATTTGAATAAACTTCAAGGCATTTGGCTACAAATTCAACTCTCAAAACAAATTTACTGAACCATCAAAGATTACCTACATCTGAATGAAGACGTAATACAATCATCTCTGTTTGGCTATAAAAATCACATCTATATATAATATATGAAAATATACTTATGGCAAGTAAGTACAGAGATACGTTTATGTTTTCTTATCGAAGGAAATCATCAGGTTCATAATAAATTATATATATATATGAGTGGCGATTTGTGATTGTAGTTCGCGCCCGCCAACTGTCGGGAATTAACTCCCTACACTGAAGATTGCGTAAGCATGAAACATCGATGTCTGTAGGTAATAATTAATTAATATTTATTTATAAATATTATATATATATATATACATATATATATATATATTTCTTAAAAATAGTCATCTTGAGAAAGTCTTGAAATAAAGACAAAAATTGATGAATATGTAGATAATTTTAGTTTTTCCTTTTTCATTTTCCATATATATATAATAATTTTATATACATATATATATGTGTGTGTGTGTTTGAATGACTACATTTTCTCTTTACTCATGGGTTCAGATTTCTAGTAAAAGAAGTAATGGTTTCCACTTAGCATAAATCATTTTTCTTCGAAATCAGCATAGAGCTATGTAGTCGGTAATGTAAACAAGTATAAAATCATAATTTCCCTTATTTTCGTGGTGAACATGATGGCATATGGGTAAGCTGGCAGACTGCTATCGAAGCGGTCATGTTTCCAGGCTCAGCTTGAAACACTTGCTATGTCTAGCCACTCTGAAAAGCCATGATATGGCAAAACGGCTATTTATGTGATGGATATATTTATCCATTAGATGTTATCTGGAATTGATAAAGTCTAATATGCTGAGGATGAAAATCATATACATTTTCAAGCTTTAGGTAAATGTAATTGTGACAATAAAGTAGTTTTCTGAAATGCATGTACATAATGATTGTTAAGTGTTAATTTCGGGAGCTTGATTATAATATTTGAAATATTAATGTTTTAAATGTTATAATCTACCGAATTTATATATATGAAAGCTCCGATTGATATAACCTGTTAACTATTGAGCTACTTTTATCTGCAGTATTTGAATGTATCCTGGGAAATTAATAATATCTATTTTATAAAAAAAAAATTGATATGAATTAATGTCAGGAATTTCTTAGATTATTATGGTTCTTTAACGTAAACTGTTCCTTATATATGTGGTATCATAGAAGTGTGATATAAGTCAGATAGTGGCTTTGTTATTGTTGGACTGAGGTATGGTTCTGTTCAGTCTTAGGAGGTCAACTCTCCCAGGTTTTACCTTCTCTTTGAGAATGGGTTAGTTTATTGCTAATCGCCTAATGTACTGCTACCGGTGAATGTCAATGGGGCTTCTCAATCATTTTTTGTAGACCAGAGTACACTTATCCTAGTGTGCTGGCTTCTCAAAACCATACCTGACTTTGTGTTTAACCTCCTGGCAAGAAGATATATATATATATATATATATATATATATATATATATATATATATATATATATATTAATTTTTAATAAATAATATTAAATTATTTTTACCTACATACGCCAGCGTTCTAAGCTTTCGCTCCCATCAGTGTATGGAATGATAATCTGTGTGTGTCTGTCTGTTTGTCTCTCTCTCTCATATATATATATATATATATATATATATATATATATATATATATACATATATATATATATATATATATATATATATATATATATATATGAGAGAGACAGACAGACAGACACACACACACACACACACACACACACACACACAGGGTGTTTCATTGGTTAACTATTTTTTTAATTGTTTTCAAATTCAATGATTGTTTTGATATTAATATAATACATCAACTTACAAAAACATTTTTATTTCGTGGAGGAATGCTTAGAATTTGTGCTCCAAAGACAATTTAGTTCTGGCGGTTACGATTCTTGCAATATCTAGACACGGGCCCCGTTAGTATTCTAATAATTAGAAGTCTTTTTTTTTTCCTAGAAACCCTTCATCCAACCACACTTATTCTTTTATTCTCCCAAACAATCACTGAATTCCTGCCATCTTAAGTTGCTTTTTAATAAATCTTACAGTGTAAAGAATGTATATATTAATACACATAAGCACTACCATCTATATACTACTACTTACCTATCTTCCATATTTATATATATTAACCTCTTCTGCAGGAGGCTAGAAACAAGGTCAGGTGGGGTTTTGAAAAGCCAGTGGACTAGGTGAAATGCACTGGCTTACAAAAATGCATGAGCAGCCCCGTCGGTAATCCCTAGTAGGGACGCCTCGGGCCATTAGCAATAAACTAACCCCTTTCTCAGAGAGAAGGTAAAGCCTGGGAGGGTGGACCTCCTAGGACTGAACAGAACCATATATCAGTCCAGCAGCAACAAAGCCACTGTCAGACTGATACATAAAGAAAAAAAATGTCACATTCAGATCAATAGAAGCCACCCGCCTGTCTACAGGGGCAGGGAATGCATACAGTTGGGAGATGGAAGAGATGTAACTCACTCGTACTGATATATGCTGAAGTGGGAAATTATTATTTTGTTAGAAATACTGTAATATTCATTTCCTTGGGGTCACTCGGGACAAAATTAAAAATTAATGCATTTAAGAGAGGGAGGTAATTATTTCTTTTTTTATGCTTATTGTTAAGTATTTAAAAAAACAACACTGAAAATAGGTGAAACAGTCAGACAATCAGCTTTCTTTTTCTTTCTTTTTTCTTTTTTTCTATTATATTAAACCAGTTGTTAGAAATCAGAAGGAGATGTAGAGAGAGAGAGAGAGGGGGTGTAGAGAGAGAAAGATTACACACACTTTTCTAATTCTTCTATTTTGTTATCCATGCTCCCAGGCAACGCCGGGTAGCCCTGCTGGTATTTAATTAAAAGTAATTAAAAATGTCATAAGTAGATAAAATGATAAAATTAAAACCGACTTTCGTTAACTAACTGTGGAATTTCCACAGATCCTGCTGATTGTTCTGGAAGGTCTTCATTATAAACCAGTTGAAATGTAATAAATCATTTCATAGCAATCTTATTTGTTTATTTTAACAAAGAAGGCAACTGGTCTTAGTTTATTTGATTCTTGTTGTGTGTAATGAGAGGAATATGAACCAATTTAACATCTCTCCACTATTTAACCGTTCTACTATAATCTATATAATAAAAGTGAACGTACGTGTGCCCGGCCCGGATTTGCGGTATGAATAATAGGAGGTGGGAGGAAAGAAATGAATAAGAAGGTGAAAAATAGGTAATAGATAGAGTAGTGGCCGCTGCTACTTCTTTCAAAGCTTGATATAGGTCAACAATTCAGAATTCAGTTTTTAAACTGTCGGTGTCGGCTGCTGTTGCTTCTGCTTTGAATGCTCAATATTACCTAATAAATAATTTTATTTCCACCGCTTGATTGATTTTTTTGTAAAATGAAATATTTGTCTGTCATTTTTTAATTTTTTTTGTATTTGTTTGTATGTGAGTGAATGAAAGGGAGAAAGAGATTGGTGAATAGGAATTAAATTGTGAAACTATAGTGAGTGGGCGAAGCCAGCTAGTTCTGAAATAAAGTTGTATTTATGGCTTGACCATCAAAAACAAGTTTCGTTAGAAGAGTGTAAGGGTTGTGAGAACCGAGAGAGGGAGAGAGAGATTGTGTGTGTGGGTGGGGGGGGGTGTAGTCAGAGTTATTGTCTTTGGCTGAAATGTACCAATTTATTGAATGCCATCTTCATGTTTTTGTTTGCAGGTAATTTCTCACTCAAATGAACAAAATCAATGGTAAATCAAAGAAAATATCATCTGGCTCTGAGATCAAACATCATTCCTCCATTTTATGTAAAAATGTAAAAAAACTATAGATACTGTTATTGACTCGGTCTTCCCACCAATTTTCTATGGCAAATATTTTCTAACCATCTAATTCATTTTGAAGTAGATAATGTTTAGAGTTGGGACTGTAGGGTGGCTTGTTTTATATGTGCTCCTATCCTCCTTTTTGTTTCTTTATTTTTGACCCCTTTTTTCTTTTGTTTTTTTTTACCCTAGTTTCTGGTGAGCTTTTTTGCCTTTTTCAAGTTATTAACAAATCTATCTAAAAGGTTTTGTGATTGCTTTTCTTTCCTGATTTTTATTTGTCGGCCAGTGAATCAGGACCCAGCACTTAGTTGGTGTTCATTTTATATCATTTGATTTTTCCCATCATTTAACTGTTTTATTTTACGTAAATCCTGATCTAATGTTTGTGGAAGCCATTCCCGTAAGGAAGCAACAAATTCCAATCAAATATGTGTCTTTCATCCCCCTCCTTTCTACTGAAATTTTTTTTTGTCGTTTTGTCATACGGCATATCAACCATTTTCATCCAAAATTATTACTCCACAAAAGAAAAACAAAATATTAATACATGATTCCAATTGTCCCCAAAAATTAAAAATCAAAAAGCAGGGAGTTGCAGTTTTCTTTAATTAATTTGTTTTTGTTGTTATTTTTTTCTAAAGGTTAATGCTTATATACATACTAAAAGAATGTATTTCTTGAACAGAACAGTTTTTCACTACATTTATGTCCCCTTACAATGATTACAATAAAGATATAATGATGCTAAACCTTATGTCTAGAATCCTTATTCCAATTTTTATTAAATTCTATTACATGCTTTTGATTCGAGAAAATATCTAAACTTTAATGCTCAAGCTTATAGAATCTTAATAAGAAATAAATATTCAGTGAATCTTGCTTAATTGGTGTCTAATGATTATGGATAAAATTAATGCAAATCTGAAATATCTTAATTTTCAAATGGGAGGTTATGTTCATATAATGTGCCCCTACCCTAAAAAGCCTTTACAATGCTTTAAAGAAACTGAAATTTGGAGAATATTTATTAATTTATGTCTAATACCTATGGTTAAAATTTCATAAACATCTGAGTCATCTGAATTTTTACGAAAGGCTTTCACTCCCTCTTTGCCCCCTTTGCATAAAACTAAATTGAATTAAATATAGACCACATTACACATCCTTACGTGTAACAGCTGTGTTCTAAAATCCATAATGTTCGGTTAATTTAGGAGTGAATCATATACATCGAAATATATAAACATATACACATACCTAACTTTATATAGAAATACATAGATGCATGTGAGATCTACAAGTAGAGATGGTTTCTTGATATATTTACAACAACAATTAACTCTCGGATAGCGAATAAAATCCTCTTAAGTTGAAAGTTCTTTGTTCAGGTTTGAATTAGGCAGATCTTTGGTGAGATATAAAAATATTTGCCAAGCAGACACATCTAGATAAACTTAGCTCAATTGTTGGCTGAGTATGATAGATGGTGTTTGTGGCCAGTTGCATTGTCTCTCTTTGTCTTCTAGTGTTTTTACAATTTTTATTTTCTCACATCCAGATTCCGTTTGCTTTGCCAATGTATGTATGGATCAGCCTTAGAGGTCTAGATCGAACTGCGCTAGCAGTGCACCTTGCTGCCTCCAGAGGTCCCAACCCCATTACATTCACCGACCTGGCTGTCATTTTATCTTTACTTATCTAAGTCCAGAAGATAAGTGAGCTGCCTGTCCTCCTGGAACCACCCCTCAATGCTGATATACCATTTCGACTGCTTTTTGTAAACTACAGATCATACATAAAACGTGTATACACTTATAAATGCATACATAAAATAAAACAAACAAAAAAATATGTTTATACGCATGCATGTAGTTAACCTCACCATATTTGCATACATAATATGTATTTACAGATACAACCATTATCTGGTATATATATATATATATATATATATATATATATATATATATATATATATATATTCTTCAGTAGAATACAAAATTTATGACACAATTAATATTTGTAATCAAATATTCAACACTCAACAATATTTCTCAACAAAGTCCAGATGGATGGACCTGATACAACATTTTTTTCTATAAATGCTGTATCAGATCCATCCATTTGAACTTGTTTTGTTTTTTAACTGATTGCAAATATTTCCACTATAAAATTATCTGAATTGGAATTGATAAAGAATATATGCTGAAGCGCACAATTATAAATTCGTCAAGTTTTACCCTGGTGTAATAGTGATAATAAAGGTTTTCTGAAACACATGTACATATAGAGAAATATTGTTCAGTGTTGAATTTTTGGAGCATGATTACAAAATATTAATTATGTCATAAATTTTATGTTACGGACTTTAAATATATAAGCTCTGTTTGACATAAAGTGTTAACCATTGGGCTTAGTTTTATCTTCAGTATTTTATATATCCTGGGGATTCATAATATCTTATTTATTAATAAAATGTGTGGTATGTAATCTCCTTGACGTATAGCAATAATTTGAGTTCTTGAATTTAAACTTTTCTTTATATATATATATATATATATATATATATATATATATATATAGATAGATAGATAGATAGATAGATAGATAGATAAATAGATATAAACCCCTTTAAGAAAATTAAAGTTGAGCACTGTTAGGGGATATTAAAAAATAGACATTTACTTAAGCTACAAAGCAAGGCTCCGATTAATTCGTTGAGTCCTATAGATTGTCTTGATGCTTATAGCCCACTGCAATTGGCATAAATATAACTTAATTCCTCTGTATCACGTGATAATTACCTATGACCTCGAGGATAGAGTGGAAGCATGCGGAGTCAAGGGTTACTCTGTGAACCGGGTCTCGAACCCAGGAACACAACTCAAATTCCAACGTCTTAGCCCACACGGCCGTTATCAACGACCCGGTAAATCAGCAAGAGAGTAATCCTATTTAAAGGCAGCCATCGTCAAAGTGTTCAACTACTAAAAAGAACATGCATTATATATATATATATATATATATATATATATATATATATATATATATATATATATATATATATATAGCATGTATCACAATGCTCAACCCAAATGGTAACAATGGAAAAACAAAACAACATTTTTTTTTTGTAAGAGCCTTTCTCATGTTTCGTACTTTTTAATACATTTTCAAAGGCTAAGCTGATAACAATTTTCATTGGGTTAAATGCAAGGAGTAATATTTTACAGCAGAAACGTTGAGTGGTCAAAGTGTGAAACGATTAAAAAGAAATATGGAGAAAGGAAGAAAAAGTAAGGACAGGATAGTAGAAAAGGGGAGGGGGCAATGCAGAAAAGCTTACAGAGAAGAAGGAAATATATATATAAGCTTTTCTTCAACTAGTACTAAATTCACTTTTTCAGAGTTCCCAACTATTATCTACTGACATCTAATCTAAGGACTCCCTTCCACCATTGCACACCAATAAACATCAAATAAGTCATTTATAATTTGTGTATAAAAAACTGTGACAAGAATGTTATTGGGTGTTAATATTCTTAGAGAATAAATAAATGAATTTACCAACAATGAGATTTAAAACAAAAATATATGCAATAAAACAAAACAAAAAATAAGAACCTTGTTTATAGTACAATGTTATGCCCAGGAGAAACTTAAAGATAAAATCATATGTTCTTTGGCTTTTCTGATATTGTCATTCTTCTCTCTCTCTCTCTCTCTCTCTCTCTCTCTCTCTCTCTCTCTCTCTCTCTCTCTCTCTCTCCTCCAGAGAATTAATTCTAATTCATGACCACATCATGAATTCTTTTGCCAATTTACAAATAAACTTTATTAAGGATGTGTTTTTCTGTCTGTCTGCTTCCATGTCTATTGAGTTATATTTCTCATTTATTCATGAGTATACTTACACATACAATGTGAACGTACATCATTCATAAATGCATTCAATTTTTAGTATGTGCGTACGTATATATATATATATATATATATATATATATATATATTGTGTATATATATATATATATATATATATTGTGTGTATATATATATATGTATATTGTGTATATATATATATATATATATATATATATTGTGTGTATATATATATGTATATTGTGTGTATATATATATATTGTGTGTATATATATATGTATATTGTGTGTATATATATGTATATTGTGTATATATATATATATATATATATATATATATATATATATATATATATATATATATATATATATATATATATATATATATATATATATATGCTATAACTCAGAAGAATACAAAGTTGATGAGATAATAAATATTATGTAATTATGTTCCAAAAATCGATGTTTAATTTTTGGAACATGATTACATAAAAAAAATATCATAAACTTTGTATTTTTCTTACATATAATGTATAAGCTTTGTGGACATAAAGTCCTAATCAGTGAGCTAAATAACACCTGCAGTATCCACTAGTATCTTACAGATTTGGATTTCTTCACCTTTTATATTTGTAGAATTGAGGTGATAAATTTCTTTGTTTCTTTAAGATACAACTAAAGTTAAATACATTTGTCGTTCTTTAACATATATATATATATATATATATATATATATATATATATATATATATATATATATATATATAGTAAGCAATGAAAATATATATGGCAATCAAGCTACACAGAGGCTCCCATGTTTCATCCCCGGGGGGGAGCCTCTGTGTAGCTTGATTGCCATATATATTTTCATTGCTTACTACCTAGCTCTACTTACGTATCGAGGACTGTTGAAGTAAATACTGAAAACTGACACATAAAAAATTATATCTCCTTATAATATTTTACGTGGATACATGAAGTACTAATATATATATATATATATATATATATATATATATATATATATATATATATATATATATATATATATATATATACTCTCTGTGTGTTTATATAATACAGAGTGTTTTTGCTTGATAATACTTTTTTTTAATTTTTTAATTTTCCGAATAGTTCATTTATTATTTCGTTCAAATTGGTGTGTGTAAGTTCCGTGGGTTTCATGTTCCATTTTTCTTTTCTTTTTCGTGAATACTTTCGGTTTGATTCGTCAAATCATCTTCAGACGGTGTTAGTCTTGGTGTCTTTACAAATATGTCTTTACTGTTGAGTTTTTTTTTTTTATTATAACGGCTAGTAATTTACAACTTTTAAAAGAGCGTCTATAATATTGAGATGTTACATGAGAGCGTGATTACGTTCTAAGAGCGTGCAAGATTCAAAAGTTTGATTGCTTGACGGCTAAGAATTTGGTAACGTTAATTACTATGCTAGACACTTTAAAATGTTGTGACTAGTTTCGTAATTCACATTATTGATTGTGGGATGTTTAGTTTTTAATCTTTTGATGTTAGTATCGTGATGGATTATTTCCTTATTGTTAGCTAAGATATATCTATATTGAGAAGGAAGCAGTCATGTTTTTTTAGATGTTAACAAATGGAGCTAGTGTGAGAGAGATGTAATGTAGTCTTCGGGAAAATGTCGTGGCAGTGAAGCTTTTGTAACAATTAGTTTTATTATTATTGTCGAAGATAATGGTGCATTGAAACTGATATACTACATTGGTTCTTCCTAATGTATTTTGGGTCTGAGAAGTGTTATTTTTAACTACATGGTTTGATGTTTCATTTTTTTATAATAAATGATGAATCTTATTTTATTATTTAAGTTGATGGGGGATATATAGCGATGTATTATATTTTTAAGAGCTTTTTCATCTAATTTAAAGTTCGGATGCATTTGGTTATAGTAGAATATATTTAATTAGTGGGCATTATTATTAGTATTGTCTAAGTTTTTAATCATTAATTTTATTTGTTCGTCTACAATATAATTGGGAAAGTGATTATTAATTAGGACTTGCTTAATGTTTTTTTAATTCGTTAAGGAATATTTTTTGGGTTGAAGAGATTACCTTTGCACGGTTTAATAGATTTTTAATCATTGCAATTTTACATCGATATGGTCATTCGCTTTTATAACGTAAAATACATGTATTAATAGAAGTAGGTTTTTTATAGGGAGAGGTGATGAATTCGTCATTGTTAGAGTCAATGAGAATATCTAAAAACGGAATTTTGTTATTAACATTAAGCTCATGGGTGAATGTAAGTACGGAGTTATTTTGAAAAATATCTTGTAGTTTTTAATCTCGTCATTATTGTCTGCTAAAATAAGGATATCATCAACGTAGCGGGCATAAATGGAGAGTTTAGTAATTATATTAAATATTTTATTTTCGAGGTCAGCCATGTAAAAATTACTGAAGATATATATATATATATATATATATATATATATATATATATATATATATATATATATATATATATATATATATATATATAAATTCTTAACCATTGTTATTGGTTTTCTTTTTTGTTTTTTTAAACGACAAAGATGAGGTTTAATTTATCCTACGGTAGTCATTTACCTTGAATGTTATGGAGGGTTTAAATTACCTCCCTTATACTTTTTCGTACCTCATATATAGGAACGTCTAAATATAGAAATGTTTATGTTTTTTTAATTAATTTTCATTATATATATATATATATATATATATATATATATATATATATATATATATATATATATATATATATATATATGGACCATTGCAGTGCTGTACAAGCTGCATATGACTATATCTTAGCATTGGCTTTATTGGCACTTACCATCTATTTTGGAGTCCCTGTCACTGAATATAAAGGCAACAAAAAAGAATAGTTAATTAATGAAATGTGCTTTTACAAATCAATATACAAATTAATCGACCTTACGACGTAGATCGTATATGCATAATCAGTATATCATAAAGATGTTTATTTCTGTTGTGTGAATCTGAAAAGAGCCTTTTAATGTCACAACTTTATATATACAGAAGATGTGTGTATAGCGTGTTTGACGACTTCACTAGGCATATTAATAATAACAATCGGACTAATGAAAACGAATTTCAAAAACTACCTGGCCAATATACCCGGTGAACCAAGTACAAGAGAGATACAAACAATTGCACTTAAAGGGACGGTTAAAATCTTAAAAAGATCTTTCGGCTGGAGTGTCTGAAATAACGGGTGAATGTATGGCATCCGGTAGGATGCCCCATTCCGAGCAAAAACAAAAAGATAAGAATTTTTTTTTTCAAGTGAGAAATCAATACCATTGTTTCATCAGCACTAAACGCAGGAGATAAAATTGCTTTAAAAAAGGTATAATAAAAGATTGCAGAAAGTATAGCAGGTTAAATGTCTACATAGATGTTGTCACCTTGTTTGTAAGATGTCTACTTTTTACTTATTCCCAAATCTAAATATGTTCTTCTTCACAGTCTAATGAAATAAACATTCATCAGTGATAAAATCCAATAGAATTTCCATTTTTATCAAAATCCAATCCCTTTCGCATCTCCACTCACTTTCATTCCTGAGATTTCCAAAATCTTATCACTTAAAAATAGGGACAAGTTTTTACTTCGTTTCATACACAGAAAGTTACTTTTTGGGGAAATCCATTCTGGCTTCTTTAGAGAATTTTATGTGTCGATCAATAAGTCAGTCACTCTTGAGTTTTGGTTTTTAATAAATCTTAATATTTTTCAAACTATACGATCAAACTTTATGCAAATTGATGTGTCTATTGTCACAATAGCCTTTTAATATGTTCCTCCAATTTAGGTTGGATTAACTCTAGAGTTTTGATTTATTTAAAAAATACAATTTCATTAACTTAAGTTTGAAATAGCATTTTCGTTGGTCAGTCATGTTTAATTTTAGTCTGTCACACTAAAGTTTGTTTTCTTTTGATAAATCTTAGCATATGTTTCGGAATCTTTTAGATGAGCATTGATAATTTGTATTATTCGGACTATTGTTCTCATCTTGGATGTTATTATCACAATGTTTCGGCCATTGTAACCCCGACTATTCATAATATCTTATTTATTAATAAAATGTGTGGTATGTAATCTCCTTGACGTATAGCAATAATTTGAGTTCTTGAATTTAAACTTTTCTTTATATATATATATATATATATATATATATATATATATATATATAGATATATATAAACCCCTTTAAGAAAATTAAAGTTGAGCACTGTTAGGGGATATTAAAAAATAGACAAATAAGTCAGTCACAAATAACTGTTACTTGAGGTGATTGTCTTTTTTTGCTCTCCTGAATCCCCCTCTCTCTCTCTCTCTCTCTCTCTCTCTCCCTCTCTCTCTCTCTCTAATATTCTTACTTTGCCAAATCTTGTCCACGCATTTTTTGTTTGACCTCACTGACAACAACCATTTTTCAGAAGTGCTTAAAAAGAACTGAACAAGATGGGAAAACAACCCCTCCCCTAAAAATATTATAATAAGTACATCTTGTCAAACTCAGGAATCTGCGTTGAACTCAAGAATCTGTAGGGAATTTCGAACAGAACCCCTTATTTAATCCACGGGATAGCTTGTTCTCGTTCCGTTAGCCATGACCAGGTAGAAGTCTTACGTAATTCTTAGTTGTATCCTTAGTATCGCCTGTGCTGAGGATTAAACCTGCAATCCCTAAAAGACTGTCACTTACAACTGATTACACTTAGCACTTTTATCCGTTGCATCACAGGTCTATGTGGCCATGTTTTGTAAGAAATGGTATGACGACTGTGTCGATAGCTTTTTTCTTTTTTTAATGTGATTTTCTTTACTCTTAAGGTATTTTTAATTTCATTTTTATTAATATTACTAGTTGGCTTTACCCGGTATTGCGAGGGTGAAGACATATTACTGAAACTTAGAGAAAACTAATTTAAAATATAATAATGATCTTTTAAAATAGGATTTTTTAAAATTCGTTTACGTTTTCCATTATTTTATTTATGATTTCAATGAATATTCGATTGATAGTAAATAAACAACAATAATAATTCAATGAGTATTTATTAAAGTTTCCTATAGGCGAGAAATACACACAGACACATGAGATCTTGTCTGATAGTTTTATTAATGCAGAGATTTCAAAGGTTTTCGTTTCACTTCTCCTTTATTTATTTAAATTTTAATAGCTATATATTTATAAGTTTTAGAAACTGAGTCTTAACTCAGTCTTATTCTATTATTAGAGTATTGGGAGTTCATAATATTTATTTTTTGTAATTGACTTTTCATGTTTGAAAATTGAGTGCAGATCTTTTGCAATATTAGGCTATCTAATATCAAATATGAGAGAAAAGCCAATCCCCAATATTTATATAGTTTCTTATTTTCTTGGTTTGCATGTTTTGCGGCATATCAACTCTTTTTATAACACTACGCCTATTATAAATGATTCATTGTCTACCATTAATTGAACAGAACTTTCTATTTTTAATGGGGGTGAATTGTGAGTTCATACCTTATGAGAATGATCGTAATAGATCTGCTTTGGAATCTGCATAACCAGTTCCATGGGTTGTAATGATATCCATTTGGTCAATGAAGCCACAAATCAGTTATCCACAAAATGTCCATCCTCCATTTCTTATTTGGAGATGGATATTTTTTTTTTAAAGTTCAGGTGATTTTATACTTGTCCTTTATTGTATTTATTTTTTCGGGTTTGGTCAGTCTGAATTTTTTGCTCTCCTGCATCCCCCCTCTCTCTCTCTCTCTAATATTCTTGCTTTGCCAAATCTTGTCCACGCATTTTTTGTTTGACCTCACTGACAACAACCATTTTTCAGAAGTGCTTAAAAAGAACTGAACAAGATGGGAAAACAACCCCTCCCCTAAAAAAAAAATGCTAATAAAACTGTTACTTGAGGTGATTGTCTTTTTGTGTGTTTAATGTTGGTCTAACAAATAAGTAAAGTAGATTGTGTCCAGAATGATTAAGAGAGGTCAGTCTCATTACCAAATATTTCTCAGATCTGTCATCACTCAATTCATCAGCCATTTTTTCCTTCTGAATGTTGTTGATCAGTTTGCCTAATTTAACTGATTCTATTCAACAGTCTGTTCCCACTATGTATGAATGACTCTATTCATATTTCTCTCTCTCTCTCTCTCTCTCTCTCTCTCTCTCTCTATATATATATATATATATATATATATATATATATATATATATATATATATACTAGCTGCACCTACCCGGCGTTGCCCGGGATGCAGTGAAGGCATTTTTGTTTTTAATTATTAATGGTTTTCAGATTTTTTAATATTTGCATAAATAAAAATAATAAGTCTCTTTACTTCTATAATATCCGTATGGATAATATAGAAGTAAAGAGTGATATTATTTTGCTATCTAGTTTATATACTTGTTTATGGTGTACACAAACAGACTATGTAAATTAGCTGAAAAGATAGTCACTCTTTCTCTAAATACTCACAGAGACATTAAAACCTATTAGAGAGTGATTGAATCAACACACAGTGAGAGAGGTCATCGATAGCTGAGAGAGAGAGAGAGAGAGAGAGAGAGAGAGAGAGAGAGAGATATGGGTCACTTGTTTAATTAATTACAATTTACATCTGATTAGAAGAATTACAATTAAGTTAACTGTGGAAGTTGGGGAGAATGGAAGGTGATAGAGTAAAATGGGTTTAATAACTCCGACCGCTATCAATTTTCCCCACACATCTTCCACAGTTAACTTAATTTTTCCCACTGCTACCATCTATTTGAGCTCATATTTTATCTTTTCATAGGTGGCCTTTTGGCTTAATTCCTCCAACTCCTACTTTACGTCACAAACGGACCAAACTTTTTCAAATATTTGTACTTATGTATTATCTCAAACCAATCATCGCGAGGAAGTCTTGAAATAAAGAAGAAATGTTGATGAATACATAAATAATATTTTTGGTTTCCCTTCTTTCAGTTTCCATGTATATATATATATATATATATATATATATATATATATATATATATATATATATATATATATATGAGAAAGGAAGGATGAGAGTAATCCGACATAATGGGAAATGAAAAAAGGAAAAACCAAGAGATATTTTTTATATATTCACCCTTTCGACTACTTCTTTCACTCTTACCCACCCACCCCGCCTACTTTCAAATTATCTTAATTTCTTCAAATCTTTTTCTAAAACTATGATACTACCTACATACCAAAGACAGAGTTTCCCCCTTCCCTCCTCTTTCTCCAGTCCCTCAAAATCTATGCTACACCTCACCACAACGAAAACCTCAGCACCCTCCTCCCCTCTCTCCCACCCTAAGACAAATTCACTAACACTCCCACCCCTCCTCTTTTTCACTCACAGCTGTCCACATTCATTTCACTCTCTGCCACTGACTGACTTCTCTCAGCCCGGACCTTGGTCCAGTGCTCTTAGTAGCCACAGCTACTACTTTTTCTCATCAACCCATCATGTCAACCCAGTATTTCTATGCACTTGCATGACATTTTTCTTAAAATTATCATCCTGAGGAAGTCTTACAATAAAGACGAAACGTTGATGAATATATAAAAAAATATCTCTTGGTTTTTCCTTTTTCATTTCCCATATATATATATATATATATATATATATATATATATATATATATATATATATATATATATATATATATATACAAATAAATAAACTTTGTTCTTCATTATAGAGCGGAGGATATATATGTTTTACTCCATTTACAATCCTTTTTATCACCCCATCTTTTTTAAGCTGTATGATTATATTTCCACACATTTGTAAATATAATAATTTATTTAATGCAGTTTTTAATTGACAACTCAACCTCTAACCACTCAATATCTGACGACTCTTTTAATTCATTTGCTTATGACAGCAACAGCAGCAGCTTCTGCTTCCTCTTCTCCCTCCTTCTCTTCCTCTTCGTCTTCTTCTTCCTCTATATTGTTTTGTTTCCATTTTGACTAATCCCCCCTTGACTTATTTGGAAGAGGACACAATGAAATTAGTGGAATCCTTGCTCGCTTGATCTTTTGGTGCCATCAGATTGACTTTCGGATTCCTTAGGGGATAAAAGACAGAAGAAGATTAATCATAAAACCATTATAATCCTTGGTACTTACCAACTGAACATTTGGTAAAGTGCTTCTTATTCTTATTATTATTATTATCATTATTATTATTATCAGTATTATTATTATTATTATTATTATTATTATTATTATTATCATTATTATTATTATTGGTATTATTATTATTATTATTATTATTATTATTATTATTATTATTATTATTATTATTATTATTATTCACTTTGGCATTTCTTTATTTTCAAGAAAAGCTTCATCATCGCAATTTCTGATTACTTTTATGAAAATAATCAGAAACAATCAAACATTTTTTGGATCATAAAAGCAAAACATGAAATGATCCCGACTTTTTTATATGTACTGGACAAATCATGGTTATGTCCCTTAACTTACTACAGACGTTCATAGTTATATTCATGGTTTGCTTAAAGTTAGAAAAAGTGGAAGAAATTATTAAATTTTTATAGAAAAACAGTTTCAAACCAAATAGCAATTTGTTTTATCTTGCACATCTAATATATAAAGTAAAGTCAGTTTCCTTCTTGATTTTTGTCATCGATAGCTTTCTTCATACAAAATCAATATTTGATTTTTGTTCCTAAGTTTTGTTGGTGGATCATTGCAGCATGTTGTTAAGGACTATAAAATGTAATTCGATTTAATGCCTTCCAGAAAATACTTTTTCCAGATTGGAATTATTTTTGTATGATGCTATCTTTTTTTTTAAAAAATGGGACATAACTCTGTATCCGTCAATACCGAGTTACTTCCCTTTGTGTTTGAACAAAATAAATATTTTGGAGAAAAAAAATAGGTGTAAAAAACAGCAAAAAAAAACTAAAAAATTGCAAATAAAAACACTACCGAGCAATGCCAAGCAGATACAGCTAGTAAGTATAATTTTCATCAAATATAAATACATTTTTTGAAGTAATGGCGTTCTCCTTGTTGGTCATAACTACTCGTTATACCTGCAAGATTTCAGGTTTGTACCCCCGACACCTAGAACAGCAAAGCGGTTTCATACAAAGTGTTGGCCCAGAACACACAAACGAATGGTGGTTGCACATGTACAAATACAATGTTGCTATCCTCACTTCATAGAATTTCGGTTATGTATCTGTCTTCTGATGTGACTCCTCCTGGATTTCTAACAGAGGCCCTGATAGTCACGTAGCTCTGATGCTACTAAATTGCCATCACTATGGTGAGGAAGGGTTGGACTTCAGGGCGGGGAGTCGATTGTGACAATGGCTCTGAATTTGCGCTTAAAGTATTGGTTGGATCGACTCAAGAGTTCTAGAATTATTTTCAAAATATATGATTTTCTTTGGTATGCCATGCTAAATGTTTGAAAAGGCATTTTCAGTGTTAAATTGAATGGACACAACTTAAGAGTCTGCATTCTTGTTTTGGTAGCAACACGGCAATAAACGACATGATCAGAAGAGATCTAGATATAGCGGGGTTCCCTTCCCAACTCGAACCTGTAGGCTTTGATTGTTGTGATGAAAAGCAACTCGATGGAATTACCATCATTTTCACTTTTAAAGAAAGAAATATGTTGATTTGGGATGCTATGTGTGACAACACATTTTTAACTAG